>VDFB02084091.1:0-15816 GCA_007258455.2 Sequoia sempervirens | reverse complement strand
CTAGAGCTCCATTGTTAATAAAATTAAGAGAATACCCTTTACTTAAGAAATTTGTTCCTAGAGTACAATTAATTAGCAGTTATGACTTGTTACATTCAATAATATAGATAATTGGGCTATTAAGTTTAATAATTCTTTGTTCTAGTTGTTCTAGTGAGTCCTTTTGAGGCATCATGTTCTTGAATAGAATTATCTATATAAGGAGCTCTTTTTTTTATAAAAATAAGTGATTGATCAATAGAGAGAATCCAGATTATTGTAGTTAGCATATTTTTGTCTTAATTATGTTTTACTCATTTGGCTATCTTTGACGTGTTTGTTGATTCTTTTTCGGCTTGTGGAAGTTATGAGAAAAATAGTTTCTTGGTGGTTGCCCCTGGACCTTGACAAGGGTTGTTGCCCCTCAACCTCATTGGAGGTGTTGCCCCTAGAGTCCCAAATAGGGTGCTACCCCTTGATTCCACTAGGGGCGCTACACCCAAATCCTTACTCTAGTTTTAAAAAACAAAAGAAATGAAAATCTTTTTGGGTCATGTTGGATGGAAGAGCAACATTTTTATATTTTTTCAAACATTTTCCCATTAAATTCCTAGTAATTAAATTACATTTATACTTTTAGTTTGCTAAGTCAAACCCTATCCTAAGTAATACTCCTAAGGATGTGGTAACATTTGTAGACTTGTCTGAGATACAAGCACATGACTCCACATAGAGCTAATAATGTTGGGCGAAGGGATACAAGCTCATTTCTACCATAGTTCATGACTCCATATTGTGTTTTTTGTTTTTGATGCCATGGATATATATATATATAGATGTTGTCTCCAATTAAAATCCTTTTTTATACTCATTTGATTGATATGTGCTTGTAGTTGTGTATGTGATCAAAGTAGCTTCTATTTGATTAGTTTATTTATTGAAGGGTGCATGATAATAGTTTTAAATCTTTAAAAATCGCTATATTTTATGGTTTTTTCAATTTGTTGAGTCTTGGCCGAGTGAGCATTGAGTTCGAGTTTGGGTCAAAAATCAGCTTGTGAGTCTACGTCGAATTCGAGTCTTGTAACTGTGATCATGATCATTAGTTGCAAGGGCTTTTGCAACTTAATCATTCTCTCTAAAAGAATGAAGGAGGATGCATATTTGGTTTCAATAGGTTTGATAAATTCTTTCTTGGAGAGAAATTGAAATATTGTATGCAGCGTGATTGTAGATAAACATCTACACATCTTTTGCATTGACTGCAACCTATTTGATCTAGTCAATTTTCTTGATGTCCTTGAGTGTATTGTTCATGGTATGTACATAATAAGGGGTTCAATATGTATGTTTGTAGGCAGCTTTAACCAACTTCCTTGCTTCCCTAAACACATATGCGGCATTTTTCATGACTTGCACCACATTGTTAGGACCAATCTTCTCAATTGCATCTTTGATGATTTTAAACTAAAACTTTGCATCATTGTGGTGCTTGAACATTCAATAGCCCTAAAGAAGTGAGGGTCTTCTACACATGTGACCATCATATTGATGAGCAGACAGTGTCTAATATTCATCCACCCATCCATGATAATGTAGCATGCATGTGAGACCCATATGAGCTTTATTTCCTCTATAAGTTTATTTATCATGGAATAGTTATCCAAAATACTAGTTTTCAATTTGTTTCCCCTAGTGGCATAAATAAAGACCCTACTTTTACAAATTTAGAGATGGTCTCCTTAAAATAAGGAGAGCGAGCAACATGTAATGCAATACCATTGGCAAAGAAAAATTTACCAATGGCATCATCTACCTCATTTGTGGCTTGTAGATTGATCATTGAACAATGTTATTGGGTTGGGAGTTTGACCTAACCCATAGCCTTATGTTACCCCTTAGGTTCTATTGAAATTCATGCAAAAAGAGGAACTTGTGGCTGTTGAGAAGTAGTAGTCCTAGAAGGTGTTGGTGTCAATATAGCAGTAGATGTGATGTCACCACCATACAATTTCATTATCTTAGTCCTCTGTTGAACTGAGGGATGACAACATAACTCAACCCTTTTGCCAATTATGTGGAGATGTGCCTTCACTTTTGTAATGTCACCATTGTATTCAAGGCCAAAAATGGCATTTCCATAGGCAAGTCTTCAATGCATTGGTAGCTATATTGGAATATAATCTTGTAGCAACTTGCCATAAAAGGGGCCTTTTTATCAAATGGACCCTTGGAAAAATCTTCCAATAACTTGGAAGGCCATTTGAAATTCACAACATTCCCAACTTGACTACTTTGGGTGCTTTCCTTCTACCCTTCCACATTTATATTGTTAATTTTTGGAATCCCAAGTTACTCCTCATTTGTCACTTATGTTAGAAGAACTCATAATCACATTGCAAAAAATAAATCCTACTATTTAACTTTACTATATAATAAGGACTCAATAGACAAAGGATTTTCTTTCAGTTTTTCTTACTTCAGGTCACATGAAGTGCAGTCCTTGTTTCTTGTTTGTTTGATTAGGTTAATGCAATTAAAAGTTAACTAGTTCTTCAAACAAATATTTTCTATTTATTTTTCTTGCTTTAGGTTGCATGAAATGCAAAGGCAAATGCTATGCAAAACTAGCTATCTTTGTTTGTTTGATCAGCCCAATGCATTTAGTAGTTCTTAAAATTTCAAACAAATGTTTTTCATACTTAAGATCACACTAAGCACAAAAGTGGTGGATACACAAATGTTGTAATCCCTGTTTGAGTTTCAATTATCTAAGACTTCTAAGGGGCTAAAGGATTTTTTGATTAACCCAATGAAACTAAAATATTAAAAAGTTAACTAGTTGTAACCAAAAATTAAAAACACTCACTAGATGTACAAAGAGAAGGATTAACCTTCTATTTTTCTTACTTTAGATCTGAAATTTACTTTAATTTATTCTATTTAATAGTTAGTATTTCTGTCAAATTTAAATGAAAAAAAGTTTAAAACAATAGAATTCCTCTTTCCTTTAGTTTTTCATACTTCAAATTGTAGAAAGTGTCAAAGTAAGGGACAAACAAATGTTCAGTATCATTTATTTAATAATTTTTTAATAGGTTAATTTCCTTGCCCTTAGGAAATAAGCATAAGCACAATATGGGCTGAATGAATTGGAAAAGACTGAGAAGACAATAACATACATATAATAGTAAAACGACTAAGAATCCAATCTTGGCAAAAAATACATTCATAAGCAAAAAAATTATACAACTAAAAACTACAAAAGGCAGTCTTGACAAAGACAGTTTAACAATTAGATGGTCCCAACATCGGCTCCTCTGTAGAGTCCACCTTGATGCCAGGGTTTGGGAAAGAATAACAAGTGGCACACTGACCCCACTTTTGGAAATAGTCAGTAAGGTAAATCTGTTGGAGATTTCTAATCCACTATCCTTGAGGATGACATGGTTGTTGTCAATGTACAAGGCTAGATTCTGACAATAGAAACCTAATTTTACTTTTTTTGGATAAAGATTCGGAGACACAACTTAGTTCTGCTGATTCTTTTGCTTCTTGTAGATGCTTAGGGGCATCCTCCATATCAGACTTTCCAAAATCAACACTGCCTCCTAAGAAGACGACATCCTCACTGGAATGATATGATCTTGGATCCAATCCTTGGTTGCTGAATCAGGCATACTGACACTAAGCTTAACAACAAAATCTTCAACAATGGATGCCCTAGTATGCTACATGCTAGTATCGTCGAAACCCTGTTCCTCAAAAGTAAATAAAGGGTAGCCACATCAAGGATGCAAAATGTTCTTTAAAGGTGGCAGTCAGAGATTGTCCCATTGTAAGGTGAGTCTCATGAAGAAGCTCCTCCTTTCATTTTGTGGTGCAAACCTGCAAAAACAAAAGATAGAAAAATAGAGCAAGAATCAAAGATAACAGAAGCAAGAGTGCTGGCTTTATCAACTGCTTACACATATCTTGGATAGTCCATGGTAGAATCCATTATGAAAAGGTAAATATGCAATGTCCTTTTGATGCAAAGGCAATATCCTCTCGAGTGTTACTTCGTACAATGAAAATTGAGTCCTTCCACACATTAAATATTGGGAGGCAATTTAAATGATGGAGTAATACTTTTTTTAATATGGGACTATTTCCTCCTTAAGCAGATGCAATATATCTCATCCATCTAGATGTTTACTGTTTTTTTTGCAGTGAATAGAAATTGTTTGATACCAGTGTTAGATAGAAAGTCAGCAACCTTGTTTCCCTCTTTGTAATAATGTTTGTAAGAAATCTCTTTGAGACGTTGAGCAATCAGGTTGGATCCCTGAATGGTATTTCTCAATCTCCAACAATTCAAGTAAACCTTGAATAACTAACATGGAGTCACCCTCCACTTACAACTTTTTACAATCTAAGGAAGCAGCCATCTTGAGACCTAAAATTTGATTGATTGCCTAAATGAATTTGATAAAAAACCTGAGGTGGAATGTATTACAGCACGAGCACTAGCTTGGCTTAGATTGCATCTTACTACACTTTCAAAGTTCAATATATAAAAACCTTCCTTAGG
This sequence comes from Sequoia sempervirens, assembly GCA_007258455.2. Lineage (NCBI taxonomy): Eukaryota > Viridiplantae > Streptophyta > Pinopsida > Cupressales > Cupressaceae > Sequoia > Sequoia sempervirens. Next base: position 11,264 of record VDFB02084091.1, on the reverse strand, counting down.
TGGGGTCTAAGACACAGCAATATGCTTAGTAGCGTTAACAGCTACCCCATTACTGGGGCAATTTAATTTAAATTTTTAATAATCATGGAAGCTAAGTTGCCGAATTGGGTATGGGCATGGGTATGAGTACGTGGATACGGTACGTCGGTACAACAAATTTTTTTGGGGGGTTGGGTACTGAATCGGGTACGTCGGTACAAAATATAATAAAATATTCAAATATATATATAAAATTTAACATATATTGAATATTCTATAATCTATATTATTGTTAATTTATTATACAATCTATAATATAATAATAAATAATATCAATTATTATAAGAATCTATAATATTATTATTTATACAAATTATAATCTATATACTATTAGTCTATTAATAATATTAATAATAATATTATATATTATTATAGCCTAAGACTCTAATACTATAAGTCTATTATTCTATAATCTATATTATTATTAATTTTAAATTCTAATACAATCTAACTATAATATATATTATTAATAATCTAATACTATTAGTCGATTATTATGATATTATTATAATCTATCATATTAATAATATCATATAACCTAAAAAAATCAAATGTAGATAAAGTTGCCCGTGAACGTGCGCTCAACAACAACACTCCACGCCTAGGTAGAAAGGATGTGGTGGGTCGGCAAAATGAAATAGGGCAGCGGAGGATTTTAGGATTTATTTTATTTTGCAAGGTAAATCGTGCAGAATCGGTTTGGAATCGGTCCAGAAACTCCATGTCATGCTCCGAAACGTTTGGAATCGATGGGCTTTTGTCGGAATTGTTTCAAGGGCACAAATTTCGATTCCAGATGTGTTATCATGGAATCTAGCAGCGCTCAATTCATGGATAACCCCCCTACGAAACTTGTCCGTTTCCTAGGTTCATGAAGTTCAGGCATGCAAAACGAGGTGATTTTCAAGCCACCTCGAAATGTGTTCCAAAGCCTCAAACAGTCAGTTTGAGCATCCCCTTATGTTCGCCTCGCGAAGACCTTCGAAACGAGCTCCTTCGCAAAGTCTCACTGATCATACTTAGTTAAATTGCGAAAGATGCAGTTGTGCCAAAAAAGTGCGCTCTAACTCATCCAAATTTTTGGCTAAGTGTTGAAAGTGCAGTGGTGCCATAAATCAGCGACCCTGCATAAAAAGTGATTTTCCAAAATGTAGCTAAAAGTACAGCGCTTCTTACATACAAACTTTCACTTTGTATTATGTTGAAAGTGCAAAGGGTAATTCAAAAAATAGCCGACCACCTTTGCATGAAAAGTCATTTTTCAGTAAAATGTGTAGAAGCTTAAAAAGTGCTCTTTACATTGAGTTTACCTGCAGCCAATTAAGCAGCAGCCAAAGCGCAGGGCCCAAAAATCAAATAATTCCTCGCGATAAAAGTGTGAATTCCTTCCAATGTAAGAGCTACCAAAGCGCCTATATTCTTTTTTTTTTTTCTCGTGACTTAGTTTATTTTGTGCAATGGTACAATTTTAGCACCCTTGCACCTTTCCCGTGACTTAGTCATTTTTGCAATGGTGCTTCAATTTCAGCACCTTTACACTTTTCTTCCGTGACTAGCCAATTCTTTTGACTATGGCATTACCTTTTCAGACCTTCAAGCATTTTCCGTGACTTAGTCATTTTTGTGCAATGCAGCCTAATTCTTCGCACCTTTACACTTCTTTGGTAGTTTTACCTTAGTCTCTTCAAACTTGCTCCGCTTCCATTCAACCCCATTTCTTCAATTCCTATCGCTTTTCGTAATTTAGCTGCTCGCTTCTACGCTTCTCAACATCAAGCTTCTCGCCTACTTTCCCACGCTACTTTTCTCGCTTAACGCTCTATTGATTCACCATCCTTGCAGCTTCCGTGATTTCATCAAGTGATCCTAAGGTGAGACTTTCTAATCCATGGAATCCATCCTAGATCTACAAGAAGCCAAGTGCAAATGCTGGATGACAGTTTTTCCCAGAGCCTCAATACATATCATTTGCAATATACAGCTGACACTTGATAATCTCAAGATGCATCTTCGCGGGTGCAAGAAAATCCATTCATTTGCTAGAAGGCCGATCACAAGAGCTCACACCCTTGTAGATTACACAGTCGGCCTAGATGATGTGTTCATACAGGAGACCAAGAAGAAGTATGAAGACTCCGCGCTCAAAGCAAGGAACCATGAAGATTCTTGATCTCCGATGTTGAACATTTTGATGCATCCTTTTATGCATCTTGTAAATATTTCCTGACATCTTATATGTCTTTTTGTAAATTGTAATTACACCTTGCCCGGTGATGTAATAATCTTTTGAAACAAATTACACTTTGACTTTATTTCACAAAGCAGAGATCTCCTAAAAATCAGCTTCACCCAACTTTCTTCTTAATTTCCTCAATTAGATTCCTAATTTTGCTCTATATCCTCTTTCTATATAAATGGTGACTTTACTGCAAAGTTCATATCCTTTTAAGTACGGGTGTTTGCCCTTTTGAAGCAAAATTCAGAAACTTTGCGTCATGCTTTGTGAATGGAATTGACCACAAAAGAAGAAGATTGCAAAGCCAACCTTTGCGCTATGGATTCGAGCATCACTTCGGCGTGAATTGATTCATTTGGTGGTACTCAGGTGATGAACTGAAGGACCTGCCGTATCCTTTCTGGCCAATATCGCTTCCCATTTAAATCAAATCTACCGCTTCTGCCTCTTAGGGTTTAGGTTTGAGTAGCAATTTCATAGTCTCTGATATCTGGGAATTCCATGTCAAAATCTGGAGTCATCATCCGAGCTAAGTTGGGAATTTGGGCCTGAAACTAAACGTAAACGTCATAGAAGTGCTTAGAAGACCCTGCAGACGAGGATCGCCTGTGCTTTCGCTCAATTCTGACACTTCCTATTTTTTAGGATTTCTGTTTTTTTGCTTTTTTTGCTTTCTTCGTTTTTGGCATTTCTGGACCAATCTGGAATTTACTATTTTTAGAAAGTTGCTTTTTGCTTTTTTCTATTTTTAGTAAGTTTCTATTTTTAGAAAGTGCTAGGTTTTACTGGCAGTGGAGTCGAAAGTTTCCAATTTTGGAACTAAAAAGCAAGCAAAAATCAAGCAAAGGTCTCGAAAAAATCATGAGAAAGCGCATGCAAGGTGAGGAAAAGTAGGAAAAAGCGCATGCAAAGGTTAAAAATCAACTGGACAAAATCGCACCTTTGAGAGAAAATCATTGAAAAATCAAGTAAAAAAGCAAGAAAAATCATGATAAAAAAATTCGCCTAAGTCTTAAGAGGTGCACCATCAGGAAAATCCAGTTGAATCTTTGAAAAATCCAATTGAGAAATCCAATGAAAATTCGTCTATTTGAAAGAGTAGGACAAAATTCACCTTCTACAAGGAATTCCAGTTGGAAAGTTCGAAATTCCAGTTGGACAAAGATGAAAATCGACTAAGCCAAGAGAAATTTTGAACTGGACTTCAGGAACTTCAAGTCAAAATGAAATTCCAGTTGGGAAGTCGAAAAATCCAATTGAAAGTCGAAATTTTTCAAGAAGAATCGAAAATTTTCTAAGGCAAAATCGCCTTGGTGAGAGAAATCTAGTTGAAAAGTCAAAAAGTCCACTTGAGGGTCGAATTTTACTAAAGAGCCAAAATAGAAGAAATAACTTAAAGTTTTTTTTTTTTAAATGAAACTTATTTATCAAGCCAAAAGGGACGCCTTGTTTGAAAAGTCAAAGATCAAGATAAGATTGCTTTTTGAGTTTTAAAGCAAAAACACCCAATGAGAAGAAGAAGTCGACCTAAACCAATTTGGAAAGGTTTTATTATAAAAAAGATGATCTTGTGAGCTTATTTTCATTCTTTGCAAAGTTGAATTTTTTACAGGCAAACCTCCTCTCAAGAGAAAGACGTCTTTCTTCTTCAGCTGCAAGAGATTTTTTAAATTCCGGAACATAGAGTTGGATTTTTTCCTCTTCATTTCCAGATTTCTCAAACAACTGCAAGGTTATTATTGGCGATTTTAGAAGGGAATGGGATTTTTCATTGTGCATTGGAGAAAACTTTAGTATAAGTCTTTAAAAATCCAGAAGATTGTTTAAAATTCCATGAATGCTCTTTAAAAACAATAAAGGCGGATCAATTTCATTAAGAATTTATTCTTTGCACAGCCTTTAATTAAGTCTTGGATTTTTAAATTAATTTTTTAAAATTTCTCCAGCCAAGAAATCGCCTTTTTTATAAATTTGTTAAAATACTCTAACTTTGAGCTTCGTACAGGCACGATGTCTTCTCCAAAGAACGTGGGAGGTGGAGTCAGGAAAGCTCAAGTAAAGGAAGTCCTCAAAGAATTTTATCCAGAATCCCAGTTATCCTCGAAGTGGAAGAAAGTAGCAGATACAAACTTTGAGCAGTTTAATGCGATTCAACACAAGAGAAGGATGTTTGGCACTCAGAACGAAATGCCTACGCCTATTGCCACAAATATTGTTAAGTTTGGACTTCATCAAGCAGCAGGATTTCCACCTGCAGTTCAGTGCAGTGAGCTAATGGTCGAGTGTGCCAGAAGGTACAATCCTCAAACAAGATCCATTAAAACACCCAATGGGATCACCTTGGCGTACTTTACAGAGGAATCAGTCAGGGAAGTATTTGGCATTCCCCATCGTCGGAAAATGTTAAACAGAACTCAACAGGAATCACAGGCCATGTTTGATCAAGCCAAGGAGTCCTGTATGGACATAGTTAATTCTAACTGGATCAAGGAACCCAAAAGACATCGCTCCAAGTTGCCAAAGAGATTAATTTGTACGGATTTTAAAATAGAATACAGTGATATGATTCATATGCTGAACAGGATTATGGGAACTTCTCAAGGAGCCTCTTTGAAGTATGGATGTTTTCGTACGTGGAGATCGTATTGGGAATGGAAGCAATAAATTGGGCGAAGTTAATAAGTGATAATATCGATTTCCAGTTGAGAAACCTAGAGAAGACTAAAACCTTTTATATGAGTTCTTATGTGGTTTATATCTTGGCACGGTTCACCAAGTATAGAGGACTGATTTGTAAAGCCGAAGTTGGATTTCGGAAAGACCAACTCAAAGCATATGATTGTTACCCGCAGCTCCAGCTACATTACAGGGACAATTTCAAGATAACAAATGACGCCTTCCTTATGTATATCATGCAAGTTCTTCAAGGAACAGTGCAAAGGAGACTATCTAAAGAAGCTATGGTGATGCTTGACAAGTTCGGATCTTGGTTTATCCAGTTTCCGACATTCACTTATATAAGAGTTCATGGATTTTCGGATGCTCCGTATAGACTCCCTCGGTATCCAATAGACAAGATTGTTATGCTCGAAGTTGCAAGGCAACTGGCATGTGTAGACTCTATTCAGGCGAGAAAGAACAAACAAGGAGTGGATTTTCCGGTTGCAATTGGAAAAATGCTAGAAGTCTGCCCCTCATTACAATCAGCCAAGACAGCAAGGATAGAATTGCAATTTTATAAGTTCAACACTTATAATCCAAGGTCCGATTATGATCCATACCTAAGAGTTCACGGGAAGAAATCCCTTCATGTTATGCAAATCGAAGATTATTGGTCTAACTTGGTGGACGAGTATGGAGTCAGGAAGAAGACTTGGTCCAGAATTCCAATTGAACTTGTAAAAGGTGTGACTTGTTCCCTATACCTAATCAAGTAAAAGACAACGGGGACTACATACATCGGCAATTTGAACAGGAAAAGGATAAGCCCATTCTATTGCCTAACTGGACACAGCCTGAGTTGACCGATTTGAACATATTGATGAAGGATATTTTAGCATACTCAAGGGAATGGGTTGACAGTCAGATTAGCAGGTTGAGAAAAGAAGGAATTTCTCTTACCTATGCCACATTGAGCAATAAGGAAAGTCAAGGTGAAGCAATTGGCGAAAGTCTTGATGAACTTTCATATCCTAGCAAGAGGAAGGTGGTGAGTGAAAACCTTCACACAGAGGAAAAGGAATTAGCTGGCGGAGAATTGGAGAGTAAGAAGCAGAAAGTGACTGAAAATCCATCATCTTCAAGTACTTTATCAGTTGCAATAATTGAAAAGGTGTCCATTGTTGATATCGAGCCATGCCATGAGCAAGAAATCGAATTTCAAGAGTTAGAACAGTTGGATTCTCTCCAAGAACAAACCCTCACTGAGTGTTTGGAAGGGGATGATACGTTGATAATTGAAGGTGCAGGAGATACTGAGATCCTTGAGAACAATGAAGAGCTAGGAGATGAAGTAATTTCTGCTCTAAAAGGAATTAATGATGATGTTCAGTTAGAAAATGGGATGGAATTATCCACTATCCCAGATTGGTTGACCGAAAGTTTGATGAAGAAGTCCCGACCACTGGATGAAGTTCAACCAGTTGAGAGCATGCAAGACTTCCTAGAGAGAATTGGCAAAGCTAAAACGCCAAAGAAGCCTAAGAAGTATTCTCAAATTACCAGGAATGATGCAGGATCCAGGATCTTACAGGTGGCAGTCCCGAAAATTGATAAGCCAAGAGATCAGATCACTCCTATGGATTACGAGGTTACAACGTTGGACATTGGGCCAACCACGATAGATCAGGATTTCCATGAGTTAGCAGACACTTCCAAAGCCATCAAGGAAAAGTTCGACAAAACAGAGGAGAAGAAAGAAAGGCTAGAGTTGGAAAATCTAAAGCTGATAGAGTTCATTCAGCAGCTAACAGCTCCTTTGCGCCAAGAAGGTGAGGCCTTTATTCCACCATCATCTCTTACTCCGGAATCCGTTGATGTTCTTGAAGCTATGAGGATCGCGAGTCAAGCAACCAAGAGTTGGGTTATCAATATTTCAAAACAGATGGAGCAATTCTCAGAGAAGTGCGCCCAAACTTATGACAGATCTGCCTTGCTTATATCTGAAGTTAATCAAGTTGAAGACAATTGGGAAGATTTCCAGTACGTACAGGACAAAGTGATACCTCGTTTGAAGGTTTTAAAGGAAGTTTCCCTACAAATATTGATCCAAGAGGGTGTTATCGAGGAAGGAGCCTCATATGATTTCAGCAGGTGGTATCATTCCTTATTGGCTAAGAGGAAGACGTATGACGGAATGAAGGAAGAATGTGCTGCTATACGGAATGCAGTTGAGAAAATTCAGTTCAAAATCCTCACTTCTCTTGAAGGATTGACAGGACAGGAGCATCATGATGCAAATGGCTTAGATTTAGAAGGACTGAAGAAAAGTGTGATGAACATTTATTTCAAAGAAGTGCAGATTATTACAGAGAACCAGCTTGATGATATGTCTTCCCTTTTGACCTTCATGGATAACTTTCAGAAGTAGGAGGATAGGTGGGAAAGTACTTTCACTCAGTACCTTGAAACCTTGGACGTGATCGGAGTGCAACTGGATTCTGTGCCGAGCATCTCAATGGAGGAACTTGATTCTGTGTTACCCAAATTTCTTGCATTTGCGGCTAAGGAGCAGTCCAAAGGGAATTGCATTTTGGATTCCTACTTGCTTCAATGATTCGCGAGGTGTCATCATTTTCCATACTCCAAATGGCTTGTTCTGCTTGTGCCATGTGTCCTTTGAGTTGGTTATGCTTTTAGGGTTAGGGTTTATTGAATTAATCTTGGCCATTGATCTCAAATCAATCTTGGCCGTTGCTTTGTAATTGGGGTGCCTATATAAACCCCACGCATTTCATTTATTCAGGGAGAGACTTATGAAATTGTTGCAACTATTGCTGTTTAAATAATAAGTGGATTCAGAGTTGAGCATTTGTTATTTTTATGAGCCCGCATGGTTTCATTGACTTCTTCAATAGAGTAAATTTGTTTTCGAGTATTTTAGATGAATGAAAGATTGATAGTGTTGGAAATAGTGGAATTAGTTCATACCTTTTTCAATTGAATGATTTTCAATTTGATGTGTAAGGTTAGTCTGAACATTGAAATTGCTTGACTTGAATTCTATTACCTATATGCATTGATCGAATTGATGGTGGTATTGTGTAATAGGATATCTTTTGTAAACCCATTGAAGATTGCACCGTCTTTGTCTAGTTGTAGTACTGTGCTTGGCGAAGCAAAGATTGGTTTAAATTTCACTATCCAGCATTTGTCTCTTAAGTTCGTAGGAGTAGTTTTGCATAAATCTAGTTCCTTAACCCTCATCCCTTTTCCTTTTGTTTTATTCCAAACCGAAAATCCCAAAAAACATAAATGTCAAACCAATTCTAATTCCTACTTTGAATAATCTACTATCCAAGGGTCCCTTTGTGAAACCAGCATATCACATCATCCATTGAGCTTGTCCATCCCCCAAAACGAAACATTGGAATTACCGTATGACCTTTCTAGCAATCTTAGCATAAGAGGTAATTTTTCAAGAGAGGATAGAGCATCTCTGGACTCTTTATTCTAAAGTACTTGGTGAGTCATAAAACACGCATCAACAGACTCTAAGGATTTATGTAAACTCACCATTTTTTTGTCTATCCATCGGTTTGTGGATGGTCTGTAGAACTAAACTTTAAATCTGTCTTCAACTTTTTCCATAATGTACTCTAAAAATAACCAACAAACTTGGTATCTCGATCTAAAACTATGCTCTTAGTAGACCATGTAGTCCAATCACTTCTTTGAAAAAATAATTTTGCCACATGAATAGCATCATTAGTCTTCTTAGAAGGAATTAAATGTGCCATCTTAGAAAATCTCTCCACCACCACAAATATCAAATCATGTTTTCTCTGTGTCCTCGGTAAACCAAGAACAAAATCTATACTAATCTCCTCCCATGGCCTCTCTAGTGTAGGTAATGCCTGATATAGACTGTTATTTTGACTTGGTCCTTTTGCCATCTGACATACTCTACACAAACTTCTTTACATCTTGCTACAACTGTGGCAAATAATAATGTTCACTAACAATAGCAACAGTCTTATCTCGACCAAAGTGTCCAACTAGTCCCCCACTATGTTTCTCCTTAATTAGGTTCTCTCTCATGGAACTCACCGGAATGCGCAACTAGCTTCCTCTAAACAACATACCATCTTGGATTATGAAATCCAACCATCATGTCTTGTCTACAGTAATAGGTCCCATGCAAGCTCTCCAAGCCTTTGCAAAATTAAGATCCTCAAGATACAAGCTCTTGATTTCATTGAACCCAACAACTTTGATCCGCATTTTTGTTAACAAATTTTGCCTCCTACTTAAGGCATCTACAACTCTATTACATCTTCCACTACTATGTTTAAAAATAAATGTATAACTTCACAAAAATTCAACCCATTTTACATATCTTCGATTCAAATTTCCTTGACTATTCAAATATTGTAAAGCTTGATCATCAATAAATGAAACAAACTCTTTTGGAAAAAGATAATGTCTCCATTTCTTCAATGCCTAAACTATAGCATAAACTCTTGATCATAAACAGAATACTTCTTCTTTGCATCATTCAAATTTTCACTAAAATAAGCAACGGGTTTACCTTATTGACTCAAAACAACTCCAATGGCATTGCCACTAGCATCACAATCTACCTAAAACACTTTGTTGAAATATTTAAGTGCCAAAATAGGTTGCTTTCTAACTTTCTTCTTAACACGTCAAAACTCTTTGCTGCCCATGTAGTCCATTTGAACTCTTTTCTACACCCTCTCATTGTTTCAGTTAGGGGTGCACAAATACCACTTAAACCTGTGATAAACTTTTGATAAAAGCTTGATAAACAATGAAAAGATCTCACCTCTATAGCACTCCTTGGTGTAGGCCATTCAATGATAGTTATCACCTTCTTTGGGTTCATCCTGTAATACCATCCGCTGGAGACAACAAACTTTGTATACCAACTCTCTCTTCACAAAGCTACACTTCTTCTAATTAATCAACAACTATTCTTCTTTAACTTCTCAAAAAATTTCTCACTATGCATCAAATCTTCTTCCAAAGGTTCTGCTGAAAATCAAAATATCATCCAAGTAAACACAATAAATTTACCCAAAACAATTTTAATACCTCGCTTCACTACCCGCATGAATGTGCTTTGGTGCATTGTTGGGCCAAAAGGCATGACTAACTCCACTGTAGAAGCCCTCCTTGGTTTTGAAGGCTATCTTCCATTCATCTCCTTCTCTAATATGAATCTTGATATCCACTCTTCAAATCTATCTTCATGAAGTACTCCAACTCCACTAAACAATCCATGATGGTATCCATCCTCACTGTAAGGAAATCCATCCTGATAGTAATCTCGCTTGGATGGCTCTGTAACTGCACATCCTCCATTCTCCATCATTTTTTGGTACTAGTATTGCTGCCTAAGTAACACACATGGACTCAAACTCACTCTTATCAATCCCTTCTACAAAAACTCTTGCACTTGTCTATTCAACTATTCACTCTCTACTGGAGTCATATGATGAGCTGCCTTATTTGGCAAACTAGCTCCAAGAATCAAGTCCATCTAATGACTAATCTTCCTACCAGAGGCAAACCCTCAAGTACATTATCAAATACAATATCTTGAACCTCATCCAATAAATATGAAACCTCTATAGGTATCTATTTATCATCTTCTCTATCAACTTTAGGAATCAAAGCATAACGCATATGTTTGTGTTTCATACCTTCCAAAAAAATTCTTCCATCAACTAAATAGATTCTCGCATTACTGCATACATTTTCCTCCACCTCTTTCAGGGGCTTCAACTTATGACGAATTCCATCTTTTGTCAAAAAATAAGTGTTGGCATGTCCATCAGGTACTATCCATCGATCAAATTTCCATTGTCTCCCTAACAATGTATGACTAACATCCATAGGCGTAATATCACATAGTACCTCATCATGATAATTTCCAATCTTGAACTTTACCAAACATTGTTCATTGACCAAAGCTTTACGGTCCTTCTACAACCAAGCAATCCAGTATAGATTCAAATGCTTTCTCTCCAACTGCAACTTACTATCCATTTCTTCTGAAGCAAGGTTATCTATACTAGTGACACCAATAATCACATTGCAAACTTTACTTTCACACTTACATCTTGTGTGAAACAAATTCTTCCTTTGAGATGGTTCTTTCTCCTTGTTCAGCAAGGCTCTTCTGGTAACAAGAACCTCTTATCTTTCTACATCTTCAGAATGCAAAGACTCAACATCTTCATCTACATGTGCAACTCATGCATTACCCTTAGGTCTTCTATTTGTCCTCCCTTGATGTTGAGTA
>VDFB02084090.1:0-17150 GCA_007258455.2 Sequoia sempervirens | reverse complement strand
TCTGAACACGCCTCTATACAGCAGCGGCCAGGCTTAAGTATCACACACTAAGCTCTGACCTGGTCAAAAGTCTTTCCCTTCTCCTTTTTGTCGTCCGCTCACCTCCCTGTTGCTGTAACGCCGTTTATAGCTGTCACATCAAACTTTTGTTTTTGAACAACTTTTTATCCCCGATTCCCATTACCTACTTCCTTCTTTGGACGCTTCACATACATTGCATAAAAAATAGGTGTTAAAATGTAAGGGAGAGAAATAGGTAGTGGTAAAATTTTATTTTTATTAATTATAATTTATTATTATTATTATTATTATATAATATTTTTTTTACTATAATTTTATACTTGTTTAAAAAACAAAATTTATTAAAAAATGATTTTATTTTTAAAATTGAATATTAAATAAATTTTCATTTTTTAAAGTTGTTATATATTATTTTTAAAAATAAATGATATTAATAATATATATTTTTTAAAATTTAGTGGGTTAATTAATTTTGCAATTGATCTTTTTTTTAATTATATCTTAATATTTTTTTTAAAGAAGGATTATATAGTTTTGGCTTAGAGCTATAAATTCCTGAGGTAAAAAATGGGGGATCTTATTCCAATATAAATCTTCTAACAATTATACCCCAATGGATTTTACATCTTGATGGAATAAATATCAACACAAGGAGTTAACCATCACACCATGACACTATCAGCGTATTATATCTTAATTGTAATCCTAATTGTAATCCTAATTTTAATTCTAATACGTAGCATATATGTCTTTTAAAAATGTATATAAAATATGTTTAAAGATATCTTTTTAGGCACCTATTAGACTTATATATGAAAAATTGATTTAAAATGGGCACATTGCAAGCATAATAGCTCTTTGTGTTTTTTATATAGATTTTTACAAGATATATGCTATTATTTTCATTTAATGTGAAAAGAAAGAGGAGCCCAACAAGATCTTGTCTAATTTTTTTTGCAAAGACGTATAAGTTTTTCCCTAGGTAAGCCACTATCATTTAATTCATGATGTAATCTCTTAACATACCACAAGAATACTTTTTACTTGCTAATAAATTATAGTTTAACTCAATTTCCTTTGTGAAACCATTTAGATAAAACTATTCATTTTAAGTATGCATATGAAATTAACTACTTTTTTCATCCATTTAATTTTGTTTTTGTCTTTTGAATTCTTTATATACAATCAATTTTTTTTTTCCTTATAATTTTTTCATTGTTTATGGTTTTTTTTTTAAAGAAAGCACAAATATGAATGATTCAATTCCCATAATATTTAGACATTTATTAAAATGTATGAAAAAATCTTATATGAATTTAAAAACTAGACTATTTTCATTTTTATTTCACAATATTCATATTTAATTGATGCTTACACATCTTAAACCATACAAAATAGGATGCACCAAATTTTTAATTAAATATATTTTCACACACTTTAAAATATTGTGAAAATATTTTAAGAACTAAAACAATCTACATAAACTAAAAATAACCAAGTAAATCCATTTACAAGGGTGGTAAATAAGTTTCCTCTAATATCAAGAAAATGATGTGGCATCAACTTGAAACCAAGGATTACTTAAACAAAATATAGTTTATATGAGAAAGAACACTCTAAATATATACCGCTTTTTATTTCTATTTTTCATAACTTTGAAACTCAAATTTCTTTACCTTTCACTATTGTTTGAATGATGATTTTCATTAATCAAAACAAGGGATGTGACATTCATCTTTTGTAACACTTGATAACACTTGTAAATGTGTAAATTTGATGACTTGATGTTACCATTTTCACCTTCATCCCACTATTTATCACTCTCACCACTTTCAAAAATATCAAATTTTTAATTTAAAATTATCACACTACCCAAAAAAATATTTAAATTAAATTTAGTAGGGATCTAACATGGGTACAAGATCATAATATTACTTTTCAAAATGAGACCCCTTTCTATTGTAAAATGAGATCTCCCATGATTATATTTAATTCCTTCAATAAGGAAAGCATATCCTTATTCTAAAATAAAAATTGAATTGATTGCCTTTGCTAGCTAGCTACCTATTGTTTAAATTTCTAGATATATGTCTTAAATCAAGGCCAAACCCTAACTTGTAAAATAAAAAAATGTATACCTTATAATTTTGAAACTATTAATTATCCTTCTCTTAGTGTCAATTCCCACAAAAAATTAGGGATCATTTTGGCTTAGGTTTGACTTTTTACTTTACTAAATTTTTAGATTTTGAGTTTTATCTCTCATAAGCCAGTGTTATGCATGGGCATTCATGTGACATGCTAACATCTCATGATTTTATAAAATTTAAATAATGGTTTCCTACTCATTTATTTGTTATCAAATATTATATATATATATATCAAATAAATTTCTTTCACAATATTATAAAGCACATGAAAATATATTTAATTAAAATGTTTGGTACATCTTGTATGACTTAAGATGTGTAAGTATCGATGAAATATTAAGAAATAAAAATGAAAATAGTCTAATTTTTAAATTCATATAAAAAGATGTGATAAATTTTAATAAATATCTAAATATGATAGGGATTGAATCATTCTTATTTATGCTTTCTTTCCCAAATAAACTATTAAACAATAAAAAAATTATAAGGAAAAAACAATTTGATTTTACATGCAATGAATTCAAAAGACAAAAAATAATGAAAAGGATACAAAAATAGTTAATTTTATCTACATGTTTAAAATGAATAGTTTTATCTAAATAATTTTAGAGAGGTTGAGGTAGACTATAATTTATTAAGAATTAAAAAAAAATATTGTGGTATGTTAAGATATTACATCATGAATGGAATGGTAGTGGCATACCGTAGGAAAAAAATATCTTGTTAGACTCCTCTTTCTTTTAACATTGAATGGAAATAATAGCATATATCCCTTAAAAATCTATATAAAAAAAATCTAAAAGATATTCCCTCTTCAGTGTCTTTTAGAATAAGTTTCCTACCCCTGAATCTGAAGCCAGTCACCCTGAAATCCTCTGTCTTCAGCCCTGTATCCTCAGCCACAGCCTGGTCTGGAGCCCTATCTTGAGTTAAAATTAAGTTTACAATTAGAACTCACATTAAGATATAATAAAAAAATAAAATATATCAATTACAAAATTGAATTAGCCATGGATTTAAAGAAAATGAAGTACTTATTTAATGTGTTTGGCTTTAAAATAATACATATAATTTAAAATTTAAAGTTGGTGAAATATCTGGTGAATGAGCATTATTTGATAGAATTTATGAACAACAACTGAAACAGGTATGACATTAGAAATAGAGAGCGAAATTTAAAATATTGAAAATCTGAAAATAAAGAAATAAAAGTAAAAATAATATATATAGTACGTTAATGAAGAAATAGATTTTTACGCTACCTGTTTTCTCCGCCATATGTTTTAGCACTATTTTTGCTTACGATGCGACGGAAGCGTCGAAGAATAGAAGGGTTTCGGGGATGAAGATTGGGTACTGAGCTGGCGTGGCAGCGGAATGGGCGGATGGGCTGGAAGGAAAGACCAAGTCGGAACGGTGTATTGATGCCAAGCCTGGCCCACAGCAGCTAGTGGTTTCCATTCCGAGTATGACGCCAAATCAAAGGCGATTGCCCATCTGCAAACGCATATCCACGTGGTCTCTTGCTTGCAAAAGTGGTCGACACAGTATTTTGCTGCGCCTAATGATGACAACAGCAGCAGCCTGAAGCGCAGCAGCTGCAGCAACGATGATGGGAGCAACACTCTGCAGGAGGAAAATTGTGGCTGGGAGGAGGCTGACTCCAAGCGCCTCAAGAGCCACGGCAACGATGCTCTGGAAGAGTCCAAGCAGGCGGAGCAGGTTGTTTACAAGCCTGTCCCCGTTGCATCCTGTGGTTTTCTGAAGCTGCGTGGAGTATAGAAGACCTCGCGCCTTCTCTTCTGATCTTTATGCCTGTCTAAACCAGCAGCTATTTCATCTGCAAAAATGTGCCTCTAAGGTGTCACAAATTTTTGAGCAGAGATATGCCACAGGAGTGGGGTCTTTCGAATTCCCTGCAAATTTTAACACAGAGAGAAACGAAATCTATCAAAAATGCAATGAAATTGTTCACCTAAAGGCCTGAAACTATCTCCCCCTGAGCTCTGATATCATGAAGAAATGAGCCAAGATCAATTGAGTGAAATGGAAACAACATACAAATGTAATTGCATATACAAGATGAATCTGAAACAGTGATAATGTATTCAGCTCAGCACAGAATAATGAGTTCAACCCCTCAATATATAGCGTGAGGATGAGAAACCATAAGCCACAAGAATAGACAAAGATGACATGAGAATAGGCACACATGCCATGGATTGAGGAGAGGACTCCTCATCCTGCAGTGGTGGCGAGTTGCTCTCCTCTATGCAAGGGAGAGGTGTCAAGAGGGATTGGACACCACTCAAGACACCTCAACAACCTTGAAACCTAATGGGGAATGAGTCAAGGGTCAACTCAAACACCTAACTAGGCTTAAGTTAGCCTAACTAGAGTATAATACACTAACAATTCCTTTTTAATTTTGGGCACAAACCTTTTCTATAATATGAGATTTTTAGTTGTCTAGCCCTTCTCTTTTCTTGGGTTCCTACTATTGGAGATTTTGTCTCAAATTCTATGCTAATTTTTTTCTTTCATTTCTCAAAATTAGGGCTACAACATTAACCTTAACATCAATACTAAAACTATTCTTGATGACAATAATTGAAGGCTTGAATCTCTTGTATACTTACCACATGAGATCCTTTAGGTGGGGAAACTAATGATTTGAAACTTCATTTTAATTTGATTCATTGATGTAATCATAATCACATGGCTCTTTAGCAACAAAATAAGTATCATATTCACAAGTATAAATATCCTCATGTCATTTAGGTTCATATTATTCATCCTTTTACAATATTACAATGTTAATTACATATTTAGTAGGGTCATGTAGCATATAACAATAATACAACTAAGATATTTATTCTTGCATATTTAGTTCATCCCTCCTTAGTGGATTAGTCTAGTTTTATTATCATGTGATCTATAATTTTGATGCCTCGGTGTTGG
Source organism: Sequoia sempervirens (assembly GCA_007258455.2). Classification (NCBI taxonomy): domain Eukaryota; kingdom Viridiplantae; phylum Streptophyta; class Pinopsida; order Cupressales; family Cupressaceae; genus Sequoia; species Sequoia sempervirens. The sequence continues at coordinate 12,018 of VDFB02084090.1, read as the reverse complement.
ATTTTTCTAATTTGGATTAGGATTCTTTAAATAATAATTTTTATAGGACATATTAGATAGGCATGGTTTCTCATTACTATGTTATCCAACAATATGAGGTGGTAATATCCTTTTCATTCTTTGTCACTTTGTATGACTTCAATACACCCATAATATTGTCTAACTTACCATTAGTGGATAAATTATTGTTTGAATTACGCTTATATTTCATATATTCCCTCTTAAAATGTATTATTGATGTACTCATATTCCCTTCAATGTTATTGGTATGTTTCCATATCAAGAGTAGGCATTGTGAATGTTATCCCTTTCATATTCAATATTAAAATTATTATTGTACATAAATTATTTAAGATAGAGTCACCACTCTTCACACTATAAGGTATTTTGATTTGAGTCATCATTGCTAGGATTTTTCAAGAGGATGGAGAAATTTAAATTTACTAATTGCAAATTACAAATCAAAGAATAATAAAAATAGATTCACAGGGAATTTTTTAACGTTGTTCACCCAAAGTGGGTTACATCAATAAACAACTATTCAATATATCTTAATTTCTGGAAAATAGAGTACAATATTTCATTAAACCCATAGCAATATTCCAATTGTGTGTAACTCAAAATGCCTACATTCTATCTGCACAACACGTGTTGCTGCATGCTCATACATAAACTATGATCCACTACACACATTCTATTGTTGTGTGTTCTTTCTATGCATTACTTTTTAACTTCAATTCAACATGTTGTTGCATGATATTCACATTCATGTTGTGACTATCCACCTTTGATTCATAACAAAAAACTATTCATTTCAGGCAGTTACAAAACTAATTTCTAATAGAAAACTATAACAAATTTCTTTATTAAAAATATAATGAATTTTTTCTTTGGGGGCATTTCTCTAGTAGCTCCTTGTGGGATTTTACCTTTGACCCCTGTTGGGAGGATAGGCCTCATAGACTCTGCAGGAGGGGCTCTGCCACCTTGCACTCCCCCATTAATTAATTTGGGGGAAAAATATGGCTGCTAAAGTGGCCAAAATATTAACACTGAATCATGATCAGGCTCCATAGACCAACACTCACTAGATGTTTGAGAATGCCTCAAATATTAGATAATACCTTGAATACCAAAAAATGATTTAACAAGTTCCCAAGAATGATGCCATTGATTGGTTCTCGAAACTACATTCCCTACAAACCTAAGAACTATACCTCAAAAGCTAGACATAGGAGTAAAGTTAATTTAAGATGGCGAGATAAGCCTATGATCATAATGCAAGTAATTGTCAACCAATTGTTAAGAAAGGATGAATCTTATTAATTAAAACTTTGTGAGATGTAGGAGGGTGTTCCTATAGGTTTAAAATTGGGATATTAAAGATAAATGAAACTAATAAATTGATATCCTAGAAAACTATACCTTATTTATGTCTAGATACCCAAAGAATTTGTCACTAAATATTATTGCATTGATACAATAACTTAAAAAACCTTGAAAGTAGATTTAACAATGTATATATGAAGGTAAACATTGACCAAATTAAGCACTTATGAATCTAAGCTTGGTGTGTATAAATGAACTTTGACCATGAAAATAAACCCAGGATCTGCAAACCTTCTATACCTATAGAGAAAGATTCACCTTGATGTTTTGATTTGCCATAAATATTAACAGTATCAATAAGTTACACCTTTGTGATCTTGCTAAACAAAGATATTCTCCTTATAAAAATCCCTTGGATCTAATTTGTAATTTTTAATAAAAAAATGGAAAGCATAATGTAGTGAATGCAAAAGGTAGTGTCCTAATGAGGACAACTTGAAACTTGGAGCAAAATATAAATGGGTTATGCAAAGACCTAATGTAGAGCTACGGTTTCATGATTGGTTAACAAAGAGACAATGGTTATAATATGTTGAGCTAATGTGATGTCACAATAGAGGCAAGGTTGATTTTTGAGTAATAAGTGATGGATATTCAGTTGATAGTTGATGATCATAGGAAAATTCACATATTTGTTGTGAATTGTGTGGTGATGACATGGATGAAAAATGGAAATTATGGGCCCATGTGTTTTGCAAACGATATCAAAGAGAAAGGATAATATTAGTAGGACTCTAAAGAGTCTCAACCCGATATGCCGATGTATCTCTGATAGTGTAAAGCGATGGTCTACGGATGAACAATATCGACAATGCTAGTTTAAAGATGACTAATCTAATGATCATGTTTTAAACATGCCGAGATGAATGGAGAACCATAGAATATGGCACATAGAGATAGAATCAATTGTCAAAATTTTTAGGTGAAGGCTTCAAATGACTAAGTCCATGTAAACGATTTTTGATTGACAAACGACTAGGAAGAGAGAATTAATTGGCTCAACTACCTTTGAAACCAATACAAGAAGGGATCTGATTCATTGGGTGGTGACATAGTTCACCGTATCAACATAAGGTCAAAATAAGATTGAATTACCAGGGAATGCATTAAATGCAAAATAGGGTTAGGGTTTGTTGAAGGCTATAATTTGTAAACCAACAAATATATTTGATGTTGTATCAGGTAACTTCAATGAGAAGAAAGATGAGAAGATCTTAATTGAAGATATGTCCTGAATATGAGTGGCTTGAGGCATTGATTGTATTCCAGGGTTAGGATTTTGGAGAACATCATGGTCAATAGACTAGAATTTGAATTTGATTGATTAGCTCGATGGATAGATAGCTTCCTAAAGAAGGTAGCGATAAAAACCTAACAAAAGTATCCTGATGCATTGGTCGGTGGTGCACAACTTGAGGAAGGTATTTTAGGATGGAAAGGAAAAGAAGCAAAATCAACAAATTGTCTAAGAGTGTAGTTTTGGAAAGAGTTGTGAAGTGTGTGAGTCAAGGTTGTAAGAGAAGAAGAGAGAGAGAAGGGTATGTAGTCACATTGTATAGAGAGTAGAGTTGTAGATAGAGAATGCACTAAGCTTGAATAAGTAGAACCCCAAGAAAAAATTAGAGATTCTAAGATCTATGTTAACATTCAGTGAGTATAACAAAGAATGTTATATCTTGTTACACCTTCAAAGTAAAACCCCTTTATTATGTATTGCCTTTTTTTTTGGGTTCTAATCATTCAATCTAGTGCATTACATAAAAGGGGATGTGTTGCTGAGTAAACAATAGATGCAAATTGATTAATGTGCAAGGAAAAAAGAGAGAGGTACAAAAGAGAGGATTGTGTGTTGCAGAGATAGCAACAAAGTGTTGAGCAGTTGCAACATTGAATTTTGTTCAAAAGAACAATTTTAATTCTATAATTGTAAATTTGATTGGCTGGTGCCATTGGATAACTAAGTTGGTGCTTAGTTTGGGGGATTGGTGTCTCCTTGGAGTTGGTGCTCCTAAATCAAGGAATTTTTTCTTTGTTAGGGTTGGTGCCCTTATATCTATGTAATTGAACTTTATTTGTGAGGTTGGATTAGGATAGTAGATGCTAGCAACATTTCTCACCATGGTATTTCCCAATCTTGGGTTTTCCATGTATACTTGGTGTTATGTGATGATTGTGTGTGTGCATGCTTATGTGTTTGCATATTAAGTCTTTATATGCACTTTAAGAATTTAAGGAATCAATATACAATAAGATTTAAGGAATAAAAATTTGAATATCCACCGATTCATCCCCCCTCTTAGTAGACTGTTGTGTTCCAACAATTGGTATTAGATCCTGGTTCCCTAGGAGAAGCTTAATCAAAATTTTGATTGGGTAGCACAACTGATTTATCCCTTTAACATTCACACCAGCCAATTGGTTGACATTAGAATTGATCAATTCTTACACTTCATGGTTAAGACACATATTTTTGTACCATATCTAGGTGTATAGTGATATTGACAATATGATTCCACATTAAATGAAGGAGGTAATGGTTTGGTAGTATCAATAGGTCGAATGTGATGAAGTTGTATCATGGTTTTATTAAGCAATTACAACATAATATCATGAAGAGAATTGGGAAATTATGAAAATTGTCTATCTCCTAGCTTAAATTGATATGGTATTCTCGATGTAGAAGCAACTTGTGTTTGAATATTATTGGAAGATGTAGGGAAATATTTTTATGAAGTTTTTATTTTTGTTTGTAAAAGATTGATAATTAGATTGAGGCACAACTTTAGATTGAGTATTAGGATCTAATGAAGGTGTTCTTTCATATTAACTAGCCAAAATTTGATAATCACAAAGATCCATGCATAAATATGTGAATGAAGGATATCTCATTAACAAGATCTTATCTCAAATTTTAGGTTGTAATTTCCCAATAAATACTCTTTGTATATTGACATCCAAGAGAGAATATGCTATTTGAGAATAAAGAGCTTGATATCATCCTATAAAATAAATCACTTTTTCCTAAGGTCCTTGTTTATAATGGACAAAATTGGTTAATGTAATTTTAGGTCCATTTTTTTCTTGAAAATGTTGAAAGAATTCATTAACAAGTTGCTTAAAGGTAGTTATTGAATTATTATGTAACAAAAAATCCCATTCTAAGGCCATGTCTTTGAATGGTCAAGGAAATATTTTAGATAAGAGACAATCTTCAAAAATGAAATCACTACATAAAGTGATAAAATCCAATACATGATTATTGGGATCTCCTTTGCTAATATACTTCTCAAAGTAAGGTATCTCAATGTTTTGTAGAATAGTTGTTTTTAAGATGGTGAATGATAACAAACTATGTGTAAGAAAGTTTAAAAGTTAGGAAATGTAACAAAAATTTTAAGGATCTAATACGTTGTAGGTTTAGGTCTTAGATCAAAGAAAATGTTAAAAATGCAAGAAAACATATTCTTTTTATATGAAGAGAATGTATGCATGAATTTTGATATTTTAAAAGAAAATAAATGAGTGCAATAAGTTCAAATCACTTGATAAATGATAATTTTCAGAAGGTAAAATGTTACAATTAACAAATCTATCTCTGAAATTTTGAATAGTGTTTTGTAGAAAAATGGCTCACTGACATTTTCATGGTCATTTAGGTCCTTCTTCCTTAGTATTTGATCCATTTTTCTTGATTTAATGATGTAATATTGCTTAAATATTCACATTAAATGCTAAATATTCAATTTATTGAAGTCTTGTGATAGTGTTGTGAAGTGTTGTAAAACATTTCTACACTTTTCTAGACTCTATTTATCATAATTCACCTAAAAATCACCTTTTTATTCATCATCAAGTCCTATTTTGAAGTGTTGTAAAGTCTTGTAACAAAGATTCACACTTTTCTAGGCATATTTCCCTTATTTACACCTTTCTTATGTCTTTTATGACCCCTTTATACACTTATAGGACACATTTAAGTGTATTTTTGAATGTAAACCTGACAAAAAATATTAAATGAAAATTAAATCCCGACACCCTTTCACAAGCCTAGGGTGGGACCCATTCGCCATGGGTGGCAAATGAGTCTCACTTAGCTCCAAATTCAAAATATTTCAAATTTTCTTTCAGGTTTTTATTCAAAATTACCTTATGTCAGCTTGTGATGTTGTATGATCATGATACTAAGGCACAAGTGTGTATAAATAAGTGATTTTCTCTCATTATTCACCCTCAACTCATCCCAAATCATTCAAGCATTCATTCATCATTGCATTCAAGAATTTTACATCCTTTTATCAAGCATTTATCAAATACTTTGGAGCTACCATTGCTTTATCTTCAGATTTCTCCAACAAGGGTTTGGTAAGTAATAGCATTTGCATGTTATTTGTTTATCATTCTCTTTCATTCCATTATTTTATCAAGGGTTTGATTACCAAAGTGGGATTTGACCAAGGAAAATCCCTATAGCCTAACCCTTAACCAATTTTCCCCTCTTGCATGTGTGTTTGCAAACTTGTGTATGCAAATTTATCAAGAAAAAAGGTGATATAGAAAGGTGGTCAATAAGTCAACAAATTATTTCAAGTCAACATCAACCTATTTCAAGCTTGGAGAAGACCTATAGGCTATCTTCTATAGATTTGACTTCGACACCCTAACAAGAACAAAATTGTAGATCTGGGCCCACAAGCTTGATTCTTGAATCTACAAAATTCTAGGAGAGGATTGATTTTCCATCTGTGGTGAATGAGTCCCACCTTAGGGAAGAAAAGTTTATTTTTCTAGATTCAAGTTCCCGACACTTAGAATCTAGTTTCCAACAATTTTCACCAGGAACATGATTGATTCACCATCAGTGGCGAATGAGTCCCACTGTTGATTTTCAGTGATTTCTGTCAGCATTCAAAACATTCCAGAATCTTCATCAAGCATCTAGGTGCACACATTTCTCAATTTTAGCTTTCTGTTTCATCTTAGTTGCATTTTCATTCATCTTTTTAAGTCTTGTGCATACATCATTGTGTTTTCAAACATTGCATATTTCATCTATAATCAGTCTCTTGCATCATTTAGTTTCACTTACAACATTTATCTTTGTAAATCTATATTTGAGTGAGGCCTTCAATTTTAGTGTTGGTGTAGTGTGTCCTAGAGGATTCTATCTCTCTCCTTTTAGGTGAAAGATCCTAAAAGTGAAAGAGAAGGACATAGAACCTTCCTCTCCCATCACACACAAACTAAAAATTGTTGGTTCATTTTGGTGAACCTACATATTGAATGACATCTCCCTTTCATTTGAACTTTCATTTGCATCCTAGGTTTACTTTGCATCAACATTGCATTAGGAAAAGTTTTGTTTTTGCATCCTAGGGTTTCTCTAATTTGCATTAGTGAAAGTTGCATTTAGATTTCAGTTTTGCATCATATATCATTGAAAAACCTAAAAGTTTTCATTTGCATCTTGCATTAGCATCTGAAAAGCATAAAATTCACTTTATATTTTCTGAAAAACACAAAAAAATCTCCTAGTTGGACTCATTTGCTACCTAGGGAAAATCAGTCCCCTTGCACATTTTAGATTGCATTTTCAGGAATTTTCTAGACATTTCTTGCATTTATATTTTTTGTTGTTACTTCTCTATTTCAGTTTGCAAAATTTCTATAATTTACATTTTGCATTGCATTTACATCCATCCCATCCTTTGTGGTACTTGTATGAGTGTTTGGTGTCCCATTGATAATAATTTGGCGAGACAACGTTCTAGACTCATGGCTTCCTGTGATAACACTTTCATTGTGGACCTTGGGATCTCAAGAGCTCCTACTCCTAGTATGGACAATGGTACATTAGGCATGGACAATACCACTTCTATGCATTCACCCTTCCCTCTAATGAATGTTGACACACAAAACACTTCCATCCCGCAAGGAAAATTCATTAATATTCATGAATATTTTGAACATTTACAACAAGAATTGTCCCTTGAAAACATCTGCTATACCTACCATAGAAAACCTCCATCATTTGATTGAAAGTAATGAGGGCTTACAAGTTATGAAAAGAATTGATGAGATATACAATAAACATGTTCCTTCAACATCCCAACCAACAAACATAGTTGCAAGCCAAGGATGATCTACAATTCCTCCTTCAACCATATCATCCATACCTACTTACAATATTCCTCAAGTTACAACAACTATACCGTAGGCTAGTTAGGTGAATCCTCCCTTTGTTCTTCCAACTAGCACTCCTAGTACCTTTGTAGCATCTAATATTCCATCTTCCACCACTTTCACTCCACTTAGTGTTCCTTTCACTTGTCGCATAGGTTTAATATAAAGAATTGAACTCAAATCAAAGCAATTAAATAACTAGAAAGTGCAAACCTCCAATTCCATTAAGGATTGATACATATTTATGATGTGGATTTCTCAAATCATGCATTATGCATTGTTGCAAAATCTTAATAGGGGTGACTCACAATAGGTTCTTAAATTGATAAGGTTGGATCAAGAATTCAAGAGAGTAAGGGTGCTAATTAAAATTGTGGATGAAATTCATGTTTGAGAGGGCTTGTTTTATAGATTTTAGGAATTATGATTAATGGTCAAGATTGAAAATTGTAATCAACAGATGAGAGAAGATCAAGGAGGTGAGTGAGGATTAAGGGATGATCAACGGTTGATAATCAATGAGAGCTAAAAATATCCCACATTTCATTGAAAACAAGTTGAAGATATTTTCAATTGGAGGGAGGAATTTGAATTTGAATTGAGAATATTCTTTAAGGAATATGCATTTTGAAAGTTGGAGGATTGGAGGAAAATTATCAAATTAAATAGTCATGAAAATCATTTAATTGTGAGGATTATAGGAATTGGGATTTTAATTAAATAATTGAAACTATTTAATCAAAAGGGGAAATTAACATGAAAATGATGAATTATGAAGAATTAGTCAAATAATTTTAACTAGCAGTTGCATGCATAACCATGCAATGATCAACAGATAGGGTGCACCGCTAATGGATGTCCTATGGGAAGCAAGGAGAAAACTTTTTTATGGAATGGAATGGGAAATATAAATAATCAGTAATATATGGAATTGTCTGAATGGGAGATATAAATAACATGAGGTTAGTTCATAGTGGGAGGCGAATCTTATGATTTTGGACTTTACGTAGGATAAAATAGGTGGAGTAGATCATAATGAAGGGAGGTGTTGGAAAATCAATGTATATATTATTATGGATAATCAGATGCATAGATAAAGCATATCGATACATTATTTTGACATAGAGATTATTTTATATGTCTTCATTTAATTTGAGCATTGTAAAGCATTATAAACTTGATGTTATAGTCCACTTGTCCATTCTTATGATGCAGGATTAAGAACCATTTGCATAAAATGGAAAATTGGTGTTTGTGTGTCGACATCAAAATTTATTAGTTGAAAATTGGTTATGAAAATGTAAAATAAAACTATAGGTCATGTTGAAGAATCTTACTATTTGCAATGTAACCATTAATTTTAATTTTAAGTAATTAATCATAAATAACATTATTTTTATTAATTTGTAATATTTAATAATTTTAGTAACAATAGTTATTTAAATTTCACTTTAATTAATAATTTTAGGTATCACAAGATAAAGAAAGATCATTGGGAATCCATACTAAAATAATTCTCAATGAATACGGGATTTTAATAATTTTTTTCTTAAAAAATTAGAGTTGAAAAATTAATTAAAATTTAAATTTTTAAATAATTAATTTTTTCAATAATAAAATTTAAATATTTTTTTTCATAATAAAATTTAAATTTTTAAATAATTAAATTGTAGGTACGAATAATTTTAGCTATATCTTAGTTTTATATTTACTAGACGTAGATGCACATCTATATTTGACCTTTTTGTGTAGGTTAATCAATCAATTGATAGATTATTATTTAATTATCTTAAGTACATATGGATACAAATACATGGTAGACTTGAAGTTGTGGATTAAATAATATTTATGAAAAGTATGGAAGATTAAAGGATTCTCCATTTTTAAAGAGTTATTAGTCATGCTTTTAATTGATCACTAATATTCAATAAAAAAGTATTTAAAAAAAAAGTCAGTCCATTACTTTAGGTATGTTATATTTTTTCCAATGCTTATGTGGCAATAGATAATTTATTACTTTGATGTTATTTATTTTGATAATTTTTATTTGGATATTAGTTATGATGGTTACTATTAATGACATTTTCAAAAAAGAAAGATCTTATAAGTAGTATTTAGTCCATAATTTTGGAAATAAAAGCATTATTGTGAATGTGATTTATGGATTGAAAGAAGAATGCAATGACACAATACACATATTTTGCATTTTTAGAATAATTGAATTAGAAGGCACGTCTTGTTTTGAGGTGACATGGAAAACATGTTATTATAGAGCATGTTATGAGAAACATATTTTTCTTCCCTACCACTTGCTATGATATGAGAAACATGTTATTATAGAGTATGTTTGATGAAGCTAAGTGTATACAAGGATTTGTGCAAATATGTATCTATGTAACAAGAAATGTATGGCATTAAAAGTAAAACCACAAAAGCCACACTCATTATCCTCCCTACCATATTGGTGTCATGAAGCCTCATGGGCTCTAGCCAAACCCCCAAGCCAAAAAAGTATGAAACACCCACAGGAAATTCCATGGAGTTTCATCATACATCACACAATAACAAAGTTGGGGAAAATCTAGTGTTTCAATATATAATCTCTCATATTGTTGTGTTTTGTTTGCTGTCGTAACTTTTAAAAAAATAGCCATCCTAGTTTTCAAATGCTTTTGCATGCTTTAGCTTAGTTCCTGAAAATAAAAGATAGGGGTATGTTAGTCGACAGGAAAGCAAAATAAAAAAGGAAACATAAAAAGTGAGTAAGTATATGGATAAAATTAATATAGACAATGTGAAGCTAAAAATAATTAATAATTTTTACAATTGGTTAACCGGATCTATCAATTGACAATGGAACAATTTTGTACTTACATGCACTATTGATTGTGTTCAAGAAGGGCGAGCTACATTGGATCCAGTTGTTGGAGCATGAAAGAATTTGAAATAGACAGTTTACAATACACTAATCATGTTGAATGTCTATTGAATTTGTGCAACATTATAAATAAAATAATATAGATATACAATAAAAGAAGTTAGCACTATCTATTGTAAATAGAAAGAGATAAAAAGGAACATTTTGAATACATGGCATCTTGATAAAGAATTGTGAATAAGTAATCTATTAGGAAGTTTAAAAGAGAGATGTGGAAAGAATGAAAAATGTAATGGATAGAATATAGTATGTTTTTGGTAAACAAGTGCATGGGATAATTTGTGTGTCTATGTATATAACCAACAAGAAATATATGATGGTGGAATGCAAAAGCACTAAACCCACGCTCATTGTCCTCCCTACCATATTGGCATCATGAAGTCTCACGGGCTCTAGCCAAACCCCTGAGCAAGAAAGGCAGGTAAGGTCCATGGAAAATTGCATGGACTCTTATCATCTATCACACAATAACAAAGTTGGGGAAAAATGGGTGTTTTCAAACAAGTTGTCTAATATTGTAGTCTTTTTTTTTGGTATGACAAGTTGAAAAAAATAGGCATCCTAATAAAGAATTACCATAATGAGGTTTGAAGATGGTTGAAGGAAGATGAATAGAAAGAATGCATAGAACAACTTACAATAACTAGAAAGGTGCATATAACTTCAAAATGCGAGCTGAAATGTACCTATATTACAAATACAATTGCAATCCAAGGAAGCATATAGTAAAAATGGCCATCGAATTGAGAAGCCAATTGTTACATAATGCACCATTTTCTTTGGGAAACTGGGAAAAGATATATCATAAAAGATATTGATACAACACAAGCAATCTATGTAATAACTGGCTTGTCAATTTAAAATTCAAGCTAATAGACAAAATAGAAAAATTATAAAAGAACTATTAGAAAAACACTTTAAGAATCAGAGGTCAATGACAGATGTTAAAAAACCCACATTAAACATATTGATATGAGAGAAGTAGTCTATGTAAGAGTTGGCTTGTCAATTCAAAATCATGCACATGGGAAAACACTTACCATTCTAATTCTATGAATTGAGGCAAGCAACTCCATCACCGTCAGTGCATGTAGATAGCAAGTTGCATTGCTGTCATAAGAAGCTCTGGGAACTTTGTTGGAGGGAGCTTGAAACATATGAGAAAAAAATAATATCATGAAACATATTGATATAAGATTCAAGCTACATTCTTTGGTAGTAGATATTGAATAAAAATAGAGAAGTTGTATAAGAGGTATTAGAATATCAGTTATTTGGTACTAAATATTATAGAGAAAAAGTGAAATTTTGTTAACTTCCCCAAAACATAGACAGATATATATATTGAATTCCCCAATCCATATAATAAAATATACATATAGGAAAATATATTTATCCATGTATATATAGATGAAGACCACTGTGGCTTGTTTGACAATGCAACAACAATTTTTATATAGATATGTATATCTAAACAAATGTGTATACTATCTTTATTCATATTTATGTAG
>VDFB02084088.1:0-27451 GCA_007258455.2 Sequoia sempervirens | reverse complement strand
GAAGTATGTAGTGCAGTCTAAATCAATAGCAAATCCTGATTTGTGGTCCCCACTGGGTATGCCTTCTCTCAGTCCCATAAATTCAACAATTGCCTCATCATTCTGAAATGTATCTAGCACTGGCGGTCCTTGCTAGTCCCAATCGACTAGGTTAGGGTAAACTAAGGAGATGCCATCATCCATGTTGGTAAATTGTGGTGAGGATGGACATCATGCGATGGATTTGGTGATGTTGTAGATGAGGTTATCATCATCCAACTTGACATCACACTCTATCCAATATTCTCCTTCACTAGTGTCATATTCGTTGTCATAATAAGGAGTGAAGGTTTTAGAGTCCTGATTATCAATGTCGTCTGACACTTCAGACTGATTGGGTTGAGAGGGTTCAGGCAATGGGTGTTGTATGTCATGGGAAGTGGAAGTGGGACTTTGACCATTTGGTGCTTGTTCAATTTTGAATGTTTTCCAAAACCGTTGCTCAGAGGTCAATTCTCCGAGTTCGACAAACAAATCATCAAGACATCAGTCACTTAGGGATCGTTCTGATCCAAATTCCCACTCATGGGAGTCTGTTTCGGTGAGGTTTTCCCTAGTAGTCTCGACACTGTCAGAAGCGTGTACTTGCTCATTTGAAATTCTAGAGGTACGTAGATCATCATTGTTGAGTGATCCAAACCCTAATCCAAGATACTTCAGAGTTTGAGAAGTTTCTATGGGTTCCCTTCAACCAGTTTTATTTTTTCCAAGGCCACTAGTACCATCGTAGCCTTTAGCCTTCATGATGTTGTAACCCTTGCCATATTTTTGAATTGGTAATGGAGGTAATGTGACTGTATCCTTATAAATCCATCCTGTGATGTCAGCAAGGTCTTCATCACTCATGTCTCCCCACTTGATAAAGACTGTATTTGGTGGAACTTTGAAAGTTTCTTGAGGTTCCATTCTGAAACATGGCCGACCATATATCTTTGGGGGAGTGGGTATTGTAGTTATGTTATATGCTGTATTTAGTTTGAACTCTCCATAGCCGAGGTCCTGGATTTTGACAGTTGATTCAGTCTTAGGACTGGTGGAAGGTGGTGGTACGGTGGAAGACGTGGATGGAGTGGATGTGGAAGATGACATGAGCGTGGAAGGGTCGATGTATTTGAACGACGAGGAGCCAGGGGCTTCTCGATTAATAGGTACTCAGTTTTCAGAGATACCCCTTAAGTTGGTACAATATTGGAAAGGGTCGGGGTCTCCGTATATGGTTACTTCTGTGTCGTCGAAAGGAAACTTGAGGTATTGGTGGTATGTAGACGGAACGGATTTTAAGGCATGGATCCATGGACGGCCAAGTAAGATGTTATATGGTAGTTCTAAATCCAGGACCTGGTAGGTTGTGTCTACAATGACCGGTCCCACTCTGATGGGGAGAGAGATAACACTTCGTGAAGAGCTTTTCCTCATCATCGCATGCTTTGGATCACTATGTTGCTATTCACGCACGCATCGAGAACCCCAGAGCTTAACCAATTTGAGGGAGCATAAGTGTTCAACCCCGCCCAATTATCTACTAAACCCATCTAACTTTGTGCTTGTGGACAAAGTTTCTCTATGTGTACGCGTCATTGTGGTTGGTTTTATGTGATGAGTAGTCTTATCCCGAGAAGGTGACATATGGTGCGGTGTGGTGAGATATCCCACCATAGTTTCAAACTGATTGGACATCGATAAACCTTAGGGACCAACGACTCTAGGAGAGTTTTGTCTAGGATTTCTTTGTACGCAGGAGAGATACGAAGTAGCTCAAGGATAGATATTTGTGCGGGAGTCTTTCCTAGTTGGTCAATGAGGTTGAACTGACTTTTGGGTTTCCACTGTTGTGGGGTTGAGATAGGTTTTGGCTGTTTAGCCGATGCAACAGGTTGTGATTGTTTAGCAGATGGGTCCGGTATAGTGATTTTGGCTTGTCTAGGGGGAGGTGGACCAGCTATAGTAACCTTGCCACTTTGTGTAGTGGCATTGCACTGGGGTGCTCTCTTGATTGTAATGGTATTGATGTACTCATCGTCAATTCTGACATTATTTATAATTGGTCCACTAGAATAATCGTACTTGGCTCGAGTGAAGTTAGCTTGGTTCTGTGAACCTGAAGTGGAAGCATTATGAGAACCATGGTCCTGCAGTGGATTCGTATGGATAGTATGATCCGAATTGGAGGTGAATTGCGATCCACCTACTTCAATGGTGCGATTTTTGATAAGGTCTTGTATTATGTTTTTCAATTGTCGACAATTAGAGGTTGTATGCCCTTTGGCTCGATGGTATTCGCAAAGTGCATTGTCATTCCACCATGCTGGTTTGAATTGTCCTGGGTCATATGGTTTTATTTCTGGAAGTGTGATGACCCCATGCTAGATGCATTTCTTAAGGACTTCTTCAATGGGTTCACCCAAATGGGTGTATGTGCGACCCCTAGGAAATTGTCTCATCGGACGATATTGTCCTTGATTGTTTTGACCACTTTGGTTGTTTGAAGGAGTATTGGGAGGAGGTGTCCATGTCGTTGTTGGTCTGTTTTGTTGTTGAACCCCCTTCAGGGCCAATACGGGACCTACAGTGTTTGCAGTCTTGGCGTCGACAACACCGTCATTTGTGACATGCTTATTTTTAACTCAATATTTGTTTTTGTTGGCGGGTGGATTGACGTTCATGTTTTTGGAACCATATCTCAGTTCTCCCTTTGCGATAAGGGCTTTCTCAATCTGGACCCCCTTTTCGACCAATTCTATGAAGTTTGTGCAACAATGTATTTGCAATGCAAATTTTAGGGGTCCTAGGAGTGTTTGGACAAACATGTCAACTTTTTCCCTTTCAGGGATGTCAATGTGACATCGACTAGCGAGGCTTCTCCATTTTTGAAAGAACGGGATAAATGTCTCACCTGAATCTTCTTGTGTTAGATTGCACAAGCTAGTGATAGAGGTATCCATGTCAATGTTGTACGCGTAATTTCTTATGAATTTGTGTTTAAGCTCATCCCATGTCTAGATATCCTTTTGCATTAAAAACCATTCAAGGGCTTGACCCGCCAGACTTTTAGAAAAAAGTCTCATCAAGTATGTTGGTTCATAAGCAATGTCCATGCAATTGGTTGTGAATTCGCGAACATGTTCAATTGGATTTGTCTTGCCTCTATATTTTGTGAAGTTGGGTGACACGTATCCTGGCGGAAATGCAGGCATATATAAGCTCATGTCAAATGGGTATACATTCAGGTCATATGATATTTCTGATTTCTTGCCTGAAATGTACATGTTTTGGATAGTTTTCTCCATGTCCCTCACTCTTGCTTTGAGGTCATCCATGGTAGGGTCGTTTATGTTTTTGTATGTTGGATTGCCTAGTACACCATGTGTTCCTGTTTGTTGTGCGTGAGGATTGTTGTATTGTGGTGGTATGGATTGTTGTGGTACGTACAACGTGTGTTGTTGGTATTGGAAGTTATGATTTGGTGCATGTTGATGAGTATGAATGTTAGATGAGTATGTTGGGATGTGTCCCCCAGCCATGTATGTCATTATTTGGGGGATGTTGTGACCATGAATGTTATGGTGTGGCAATGATGTCATAGGTTGTGTTACTTGGCCACCTTGTGTAAATTGCTGATTTTGTACAAGGGGGACGTTTGTGTTTGTACCTTGGGAGACAATGACATTTGACTGTGTTGTCGTATTAACATTTTTTTGTTGTCCTTGAATGAATATATGTCCTATGGCTCCTCCCGAAGGATTTTGTGAATTACTACTGAACGGATTTGTCAGAGTTGTGTTCATGGTAGTAGATGAAGTTGTCAAGAGGGGATTGTTGTGACTTGATGATGCCCTTGTGGTATTTACTGTCATGGTAAAAAGAGGATCGAAATAATTTTCCCATATTGTTGAGGAGCCAAGAGTGGTTCCATCCAATTGGGGTAGTGTTGTGGATGTTGTGGGCATTGTGGATGATTATGATCCCCCCCAATAGATGTAGCATTTATTGTGTTGGAGATGTTTGGGATGTTGGGCATGGTATGTACTATCGTTGTGGTCCCAAAGGAAGTATTGCTCGTAGTATTTAGAAGTTGACCACTATGCGAGATGTTGTGTGCATTGTTGGCATTAGGGTCATGAAGTGTCAAATTTAGCATG
Source organism: Sequoia sempervirens (assembly GCA_007258455.2). Classification (NCBI taxonomy): domain Eukaryota; kingdom Viridiplantae; phylum Streptophyta; class Pinopsida; order Cupressales; family Cupressaceae; genus Sequoia; species Sequoia sempervirens. The sequence goes on along the minus strand of VDFB02084088.1, from coordinate 23,273 downwards.
TTAACATCAAATCCTTGTGGTAACTTAGTTCCTTCACTCCAAAGCATAGCTAAGAATCTTTCTCTATCCTGACGGGCCATAGTTTCAGCAAGCTGACAGGCCTCAGGGTCTTGTGTCAATGCCTCTATGTTTTCCTAAAGTAGTTGTCCATTTTCATCTTTTTGCAAAAATTGTTTGAATGGACTATTTGATGAGGATTGCGTTGTTATTGGAAGTTGATTGTCTAAATTGGAAAATGGATCGTACAAGGTCTAGTTTGAGTCATGTGGAGGATTGTTGACATTAAACGGGGGGTCTTACCTAAAGTTTTCCATTTGTCTCTTTTGTTTTTGAAGTCTGGTTTCAACCATAAATGAGATTGCTCAAATGGGAATGATGACTAAATGCGAGTATTACACTACGTGAAGTCTAAATTCAAGATGACGACTAGAATGACTAATGTTTTTGGTTTTTTCGTGAATAGGATATGCAATGTGTATGCAATGTAAGACAAGGTTATCTAAGTGCTTCTAAGCTCGAACTTTGTTTTCGATTTTGACTGCCAAAGGACTTTGTTGGAAATGACAAGTTGACAAGGTCTAAATGACTAGTGAGTCTTCCTAACTAGACTTTTGAGTTGGAAGAAATCTCACAAAAGAGGACAATGACTAAAAAAAGGGGGTTTGATAACTTAGTCCAAGAGGGTCTAATTTTGAAAACAATGACTTTGCAAAGTGTGCTTAAGATTTTCCTAATCCTAAGTATGCAAAATATGAACCTAGGGATAGTCTAATGCCAAATGTATGCAATGAAAAGGAATGAGGTATGAAACCTATGGTGACTAATGCAAACTAATGGTCAAGACTTTGAGCAATTTCAAGTTTTGGTTTCTAACAGAGTCTTCTTGGTGACAGTGTTTGACAGATGGTGGAAAAATTGAGGACCTCAAGTTTTGAATATGATGTTTTAAGTTTTGACAGGCAGATGCGTCACTCGAAACTGCAAATGCATCGCAGTTTAGCAGATGCGGTTCGGTTTTGCAATTGCAGCTTTTGAACTGTCAAATGCGATTCGTTTTATCATATTCGGCTTTTAAGTTGATAGATGCATCGCGATGCCTACAGATGCGTCGTTATAGGTCTCAAATGTGGTTTAGCAGAGTAGTTGTGTTGCATAAAATCAGTTGCGGTTCGACAGATGCGACATAGTTTTGTTTCAAAATGATTTTCGTGTTGTTTTGATGGAAATTTTGATCTATTTGATGAATGTTTTATTTGAACTGTGATAGAACCAGAAAACACCTGACAAACACAACATTTTAAAAAAAGTAACCAAACACACATCAGATAAGCACGATCCTAGGTTAGGCCATGACAATATTCGCTAGATTCCACGCGGGTTTCCCCAACCGCATATCTGTAGCGTGTGAATTCAGAAGCTTGGTTGCACGGGCTCCCCCTTATAGTGAACTCTCTTCTCAGGCCAACCAAGCTTCCAACCCCCATGAAACTCCCATGGCGAGCTGATCACCTCTACTACAAACTGCGAAAGTGTGGATGCCTTCACACCGACCGGTGCTGCGCTAGCAAATAGAAGGATTTTGGCTTACTACACAAGAGTTTTTAGTTTGGGACCCCCGTTCGAGTGGCCATACATGGGGCAAGAGATTAATCACCATTAAAGTGGCACTCAAACCAAGAGGTGCCAAGCTCAACAGTCCGGCGTCAACCGTCCCATCACACCGCAACCTTAGGTTTTCCTTTAAGGTTTACATTTATATACCGGTCGAGGGTAGCTTGGCTTTAGCTCCGTTGTCAGTTTGAGTCACGTTGGGGTGATGAAATCCCCAGGCAGGCCCAATTTCTAGAGTTGGTAACCGTTTCTCTTACACCCAAGATCGCCCGAAAGCGCGAGGGGAGAGGATACTCCGATATACCAAGTCAGGGTAAATAACAGATAAGAATGGGTTTGGTTTTCTAATCACAAGGTTTTCACCAAGTGAGAGCATACTCACCTACCATTCTGCAAGCACAATCAATCATAGAAGACATGAGTTCTTTTTATATGCACCAAAATCAAATGTTTGCTAAGCTAAGAAAAATAAGCACAAAGTTTGTTTATTCCTTCTTCGACATTCGAATCTGCAAACAATGAATTAGTAGTATTTTTAAGCAATGGTCTTCAACACACAAATGAGGATTGCCACACGCTACAAGAAAAGATTAGTAACACAAAAAAAATCTAATATAGCCAACATGCAGGAAAAAAACACAGAAAAACAGAAAACCAGAAAACCAGAAACCCGAAACAACCTGAAATCCGAAAATCAGAACCTCAAAACTAAAAGAAAATTTTTACTAGACAGATGCAGCTCGACATGGCAGATGCATCGTTCGAGTCTTCAAATGCGGCGTGACAAATCAGATGCGTCGTTCTGGTTGTTAGTTGCGGCTTGTCAGGGCGATTGCGGCGCTTCTATAAGCAGATGCGTCGCAACGCATCAAATGCGTCACGATTTTTTTAAAAAGACACTTGCGTTGATCCGTACCTGTACCTGCAAAACAACAGAAAACAACAAAAAACCATACGAAAACGAGAAAACAGAGTCGGGTTCACCAATGTAACTGAGGGTATTTTCTAGGTATTAGATTAGATCAATTGAATTGAAAGCAAAATGATAAAAACCCAAAGTAGCTACAAAACACAATGGAAATACATGAAAGAACGATTATACCTGATCGCCGAAGTCTCCATGATTCATTTTCGTAGCACCTTCTTACTTGCTGGATAATGTGGCCCTCAGATTTGTTGTGCGAGCAAAATCTGAAAATTGTCCAAGTCCTACAACAAGCTTTGAAGGATTTTCTATGTCTAAATGCCTATGTCTATTGCCAATGCCTATGTCTAAAACAAATTCCAAAATTGATCAAATGACTATATCCAATACTAAAATTGCCTATGACAATAAAGTGTGAAAGTAAATGCCTATAATCACTATGCAAAATGTCAGCATGTGCGTGTGTAATCGAAAAGTGAGAAGAAGATGGACATTTTATAGAAAATGCCATTTCGAATGGACGACGAGATAAATTGGACGGATGAGATAAATTGATGACGAGAACCTAAAATGAGCGGTCCAGATTAAGTCTGAGAATCCCTAATTAGGGTTAGGGAAAAATCCTTAATCGAACGGTCAGGACAAAATCAGATCGACGATGGAGAATAAATGAGAAAATTAATTAAAGAAATAAAGATTTTTGAAAAATCAAGAAGATAAGATTGCCTGATTTGTGAGATTCGAAAAATCAAGAAGATAAGATGTGGACTGAAGATCAGATTTGGAAAATCAAGAATCTGCCCGATTACTTGATTTTTGGAAGATTAATTACTAATTTGAATTAAGATAATTCAAATTATGGATTTTATGAGATAATAAATAATCTTTTTCAGAATATTTACCAAAATGGACTGACAGTTAAGATTGTGATGACATTTTAAATAATTGATTTATTTAAAATGAGAGGAATATTAAATTGACAATTAAATAATTAAATTTAACTATTTAACTTAGAAGATAAGATTAATTAATTAAATAAATTAATGAATTCATTTAATTAAGACGATTAGCGACATATTAAATAAATAAATAAAACTTATTTATTTAATAATCAGGAAGAAATATATGACAAAGGATAATTAAATAAATTAAGAAATTTATTTAATCAAGGGAAGACTTAGACAATTAATGACGTATTTAATAAATAAATAAAATTTATTTATTTAATAATCATGAAGAATACAAAGATATGAATTAATTAAACAATTATAAATTATTTAATTAATAGTCGAATGTGGACCAAGGATATAATTAAATATCTTAATTATGTTAGGATGAAAGTGGTAAAAATGAAGCTTGCAGGCCTAGGTCATTTTTAGGTGTCATAGATAGCATGTAGGTATGATCATAGATTGTAGATGATCAATTGTATTAGGTTGCATTAGGTAAAAAATGGAGGATGGGAGACTCTAAATATAGATTCTTGAAGAGATAAAATCAATGGTTAGAAATGATTGATGATGGATAGCTAATATTGAAGGAGGATTAGGGTTTAGATAAAGGATAAAATTATATGAAAAGTGTCAAATGATGGATAGGATCTAGATTTAGGATTAAGATAAGGACAAAAATCCTAATGGAAATGGCTAACATTAAGAGGTTAAATGAGATGGATGGATAAGATGAAAAGTTAGTTTGACTTTTGGGAAGGTGTCTAGGTTCAATGAAACTAGAGAAAAAGTTAGACATGTGAAGAGGATATTTGTCACATGAGGAAAAATTTATATTATGATCCATGTGAATAAGATGAAATGCTAGGATTAGATGGACAAGGATAGAGGATAAAGGAAAATTAATTAAATAAATAAAGTATTTATTTAATTAATGAGATCCTGTGAAGGGATATTAATTAAATAAATGAAAAATATTTATTTAATTAAAAGGATTAGGATAAAGATGGGAATACATGAGAATAAGTAGATAAATATTAGATATTTATTTAATTAATGGCTAAAGATAGGTTAAAATTAGGTGTGGTTGGGTAAGGTCATATTTTAGGTGTCTATAGGGAGCATTGCTCAATTTTTTATTTTTCAAGATGTGTCCACTTTAAAAATCAATAAAAATATCATATATTCATTAAAAAATTAGTAAAAAAATTGGGCAACATGGTGTTAGCTAATTTCTCACTTAAATAATTTTTGAAATAAAAAAAAAAAATTAACATTTTAGGGGGGTCACACCAAACATTGTATTTTTTGTAAAAAAATAGGACCCCTTTGTGTGTCCCTCCTTTTTGAACCCCTTAATCTCTACCATTTAAAAAATATTAGTTTAGTAAGTAGATTCAAAGCACTACAACTCTTGTTTTCATTGCATCTTCAAATTTTGAGTGTAACTATTTTCAATTTCTCATCCAAAGTTAGTATTTCTTGATTTCAAAAAAAAGTGGCCACTTAAGACTCCTTTTTGGTCCCCCATCTTTGTGCACTTACCCCCCTCCAAAATTTGGTTAAGAATTTTTTGTTCAATAAGTGAAGCCACATAATCTATAAGTAAATATTACCTTGTCTAAAAGTTTAATACCTTGAATTCCTTAAAGAGTAGCTAAGAGACTTTGAGTAGAGTGCAAGGGTACTAATGAAAATGATTCTACCACTATGTGTTTTGAATGACATTGTTGGGTAGATGAACTATTTTAGTCATGGATGAAACCCTTATAGATAATTACTTAGAATCATGAATGTAAAATGAACTTGTGAAGTAAATCTAATATTGTAGTGGTTGAGGCCTAAATATTATGTACTTTTACAAGTGGAAATGGCCTTGGATTGTTGTGAGGAGTCAAATACTTCAGCATTAGCTTGAAAAAGCTCAAAGTGAGCAATAAATACAAAGAGTAAGTTTCATGCCCCTGGACCATTGGATGTTCTATTATGCTAGATCAAATGGAACAAACTATGATACTTGAACTATTTTTTGGGTTATACTAAACATAAAAAAATACTTTATAAATGCTCAAGGAAGGTCATGAGTGCATCCACACTCTTCATTCTTTAATAGGTTGAATTTTGGTTATGGATTATAGAAGCACTCTAAGATATATCATCTCATCATAAGCCATAGTGGATGTGTTATGGATCTCAAGAAATTGGATAAAAAATTAAAAAGGTTCTTGAGAAAATTTTATCATATAGATTAAAATAATATTTAAAATTTTAAACTCATTCCCTTTGAACCAATGGTAAAGATCTTAATTTTGATATATGAAAATGTTATTCTAAAGCCTTGCAAGTCATTGATCAAGGTTGAACATATGGCATAGATTGGATCCCAACACAAATTATTTCTTTAATATCCATGGACTTTATAATACATGATAAATAAAATAACATATTTCTAATGTTTAGAGGTGGGCCCAAATGATGACTTGAGAACCTATCAACTAATGGAACGGGTTCAATTCCTTTCACACTTTACTTTTATTCCAAACTCTTGATGGAAATTAATATAGTTTGATTGGATGGTGCATAAGCCTCAAAACAAGAACATTCTTTCATGCCTATGTTCCCTTATTTATTTTATTACTTGTACAAAACTTACCTCACTAGATTCCTTAAATTTATTATACCATATTTGGAGCTATATTGTATGGCCTCCTATATATCATGGTGCCATTCTTTAATTACATATCCTTGTCTCTCTACTATGCTAGGCTACTTGTATAATTCCTAAAATTAAGTGTCACATTCTCTATATGAATATATCATACACAAATTTCATGCTAGCCATTGCATGCCACATCATGGTGTTGGCTCTATCAATCTCCATATTACTTTTGGGATTATGGACCATGAATTTTTTAAGGAAAGATCTTGAATTTGAGTATTCTCATTTATGCAATTGAGTCCCTCAAACCAACGTCAAGAATATGATTATTTGTCCTACCATTCACATTTTGGAACTAAGTTTAAATTATTTAATTTGTCATACCTAACTAATATTATTTTCTTCCTCCAAAAGTGTAAGAAAAGAATAACCCACAAAATTACCATTGAACAATTATGTTGTGGAATTGAGAAAATAAACTCCTTTAACCAAGTTTGATGATATAATATTAGCCAAGAGATAACCAAATCCTTCTACAAAGACACATTGAGGGTAGAGACAAAGGAAATCCTTGGTGAATTGACCAAAAAAGGTTAAAAGAAAGAGACTAATGGCCATTAATGGTAATGTAAGTAAAGACATTAGAAAAAAAAACATTTTGACTAAGCATAAACTTTCAAGTCTAAATCCTAAAGCTTGAAGCATGACAAGGATAGTGGGACTACTCTATACAATCATAGAATTTTGTAAATTAAATCTTAGTGATAATGACTTATTGTTGAGAATGTCTAGCCCACTCTATTCCTTTCCAAACAAAAATGATATCATCAAGAATATACCTATATTTTGTTGGATATTTCCAAGGTCAAGAGCATGAAACAAACTTCCACTAGTTAAAACAATAAGCACAATAGTATTTCTATCAATATATGAAGATTTTGTAAATACAATGATAAATCCTTGCATATATAGGAAAGGATGAAGAGGTAGGAAGGTAGGATTGAACAACTAGCCCTCCAAAGGTTGGACACTAGTGAGCTCACTTGATAAGTAGGTGATAAAGTGGAAAGTGTGCATGAAATAGGTCACTTAAGTGATGAGAACACGTGTATCAATGCTATGAAGTGATACAAAATCAAACGAAACCTAAGTAAACTTAAGCTTGGTGTGAATAGGTCAATCCTAGAAAGGTGATTAGCTAACTAAGTATGATAATGACTATATTTACACTAACACCCCCCTTAAGTGAAACTTAGGGAGAAATTTATACACTAATGTTGAGTCCCAACTACTAGGCCATGGTAGGTACTCATGTAAAAATTTCTCACAAAGTGAAGAAAAGGAGAAAACCCAGTGGAAAATAAAACTCCTCTCTAAAAGAGAAATGATGCAATGAAATAAAATGTACAAGTAAAGAAGAAAAGTGATAGATGGAGGAATCATGATGACCCCCCAAGGACTACTTCTAGAAAAAAATACAATGGATGTTCTCCCCATAAGAGAGAAAAGAGAGAAATTCATGTGGCACCCCAAAAATGTGAAGTGTTGAACTCCGTGTGAGGAAATAATTCATCCCAAAACTAATAATAGAAGAGAAACCATGCATCCTCCCCTCAAGATGACATTTATAGTGCTGGTAGATTATCGAAATTGGATGTTGAAGATGATCCATAATCACTGAAAAACATTTCACCCCTTGGGAAGAAACAACACATTTTTTTGCAAAATGACTTCCCATTCCAAATAGGAATATACAGGAAGTAAGATGAATGTCTCTGAATGATGTACATGGTCCAAAGACTTATATGATTCCAATTATGCCTTTGAATGATGCTCAAATATATCCAATTTAATGTCAATGTGTGTCAAATGTTGATAAGATGGATCAAGTACCATATGTGATCCAAGAATAGGGACCATAGATGTATGGTGGTATCTACACTAATGTGTATTTGATACTATTATAGATGATGATGATTAAATTAGATAGACATCAACTCATGAATGATTGCATAATATATCAGGATAGAGGCTAGTGTAGGAAAATCAAGAGCAAGATCCAAAGATATCAATGGTGATGCAACATCATTGAAGCTGACATCAAATAGAAGATGAATGTCCTCAATGGTGTCATCCAAATCTACAAGGTGGTATTATAAAAACAAACATGTTATGTATGGAAGATATGCATCCCAATGTGGTGTATCTAGAATGATGATAGCAATGTCTTGATGCAAATAATCATTGGAACTCATTAATGATTCAAAATTAGACTCAGATGTAGCAACAAGTGATATGAGAATTGAGATATCAATGTAAGCCATGAAACTACATTGTTCGTCCCCAAATGATGGTTTCTTACAAGATTCCTTAGTTAGATTATTTTTGCAAGCTCCAATAGTAATTCAATGATTTTATGGGAGACGCATGAGGAAAAAATTAATCCACATATTGATTTCTCCCACAATATTTGCACTTATTTTTGCATTTTCTAGACATATTCTGCGTATAAGAAAATCAATATGAAATGCAAGATTGACCTCCCCAAAATGGTCAGTGTTAAAACATAGCCCCCATCCCCCCCAAGAACAATGTGCAATAAAATTTTACAAGTTATGAAGATCGGATGCCAAAATCAATTATTTATACTACATGGTGATCTTTTACAATTTCTAAAAAGTGGCAATCCAAATCTTAGTTTTACATGCAAAATTAGATTCCTCATGAAATTTTGATAGAAATAAAAAAAAAGTGTGCAAAATTTTGATAAGTGGAGTGAAAGTTATGCCCCATCAAAATTTGCTTGTAAAATTAAAAGGACAAAAAATGCAATTAAATAGCATCAAATCCAACATGTCTTGAATCTAATTTCAGAAATGGAACTAGCTTCTCATCAACTGTTTACACTTGAAAAAACACCCCCTCATTTGCAAGTTATGCAAAAACAAAAAAAATCCCTTCTTACAAATACTTTGGAAATGACTTGATAGTTAGTTTGATAGCTAGAGGTTAACAATAAATGCTATTAGTGACAAAAGTTTTACTGTTAAAAAAAAGTGTTTGTAGAAAATAATGATGCAATGTGCTTGATGTCATGTGGAATGGATTGACTGAGAAGTTTGGAGCTTGAGGGATTTTGTACTGGGTTATAGAGTTTACAAGCAACAAGAGATGAATGTGGTCGTGCAGTGGGGATGAAGCCATGTGTGATGTACCACACTCATCTTTACACGTGCCTAACTCTATCCCATTGCATGACAAGAAGGACTATCGTCAAAGTTGATGCATCTCATTCTCTCTCAGAGCTGTCAAGAATTCATGCAAACAATAATGGCATTCATGTATCTGAAATTCTCTATACACATAAGAAAATATCTTATGTCACGAGAACAAATAGTCATTGAAATTACACAAGAGTATTTGACTCACATTCAACAAACATAACCTAATGTCAAAGTTTTGATGGAGGCATCACAACTAGAAGAGAGTATGGCATTATTTTCTTCAACAAAGGTGTATAGGAGTGAATTTGCACCCCTTACACGAATTCCCCTTTCACATACCCTCACCATAGAAAATAAAATTCGAAGGTGAAATTCCACATCACCCAACTTCCTTCCTTCCACTTGGCATTTGTCCTTTGTGTCGATGAGAGAATATTTGTCAAGGATGCACACGGGGCGCATAGACGTCTGTGTGGCACGTTGTCGTCCCTAACAGATTCATGCATCTAAAGTTGGTAGAGGTGTTACACTCTCGATTGAGGATGAATTGTAACGTCCCTCTTCGACCAACCAACCCAAAAATTCTTTATTCTTCCTCATTCTTCCTTCATATTCATTCATTCTCACTTCATTTGATCTCTACACACATTCTCAAGCCATCTCTTAGCACTTCCAGCATTCACTACACTCTCAAGCGACACTTTAACACTCCATTGCAGCAATAGCACTCCATCAAATCCACATAGAAAGTGTGAAGCAAGCCATAAAAGTGTGGGCTTGGAGTCTTGTGAGACCTCCCTTCATCACAGTTGCGGCTGCGGTGACCTTGCCAAGCTTGTATTCTCCCCCATTGGCTAGTGTACTTTTGGGTGGATTTCGTAACGTTTCACTCCTATCCTTTGTGATTTGATAGAGGTGGCATAATATTGTTTGTAGTGTTTTTGTTCTCTCTTATTTCCCTTATCGCATATTTCTACTTTGTTGCTTTCTAGCTGTCTGTGGAAATGGAAACACCAAAATAGGGGTCTAACTAAGGCAGGCCCATATACACCCCTAACAATTTTCCCTTTTGCTTGTGTGTAGGTGGACGTAAGTGTGGAGCTAGCTGGCGAAAAGGCACTTTTGTGAGATTATATTCATCTCCCTAGCCTTTATTTATTTGCTTTATCATCTTCATCTCTATTTCTCATACTTCATCATTTTGTTTTTTCCCATCAAAGCCAACTGGCTAGGCTGTTAGCTAGTTTCTGAGTAGTTTGTATTGTGTTTACTATTTTTTGACTATATGGACGCTAGCCTGCCTAGGAGACACCAATGTGTCATGTTGTCCCAAAACCGCATTGTTTTCCTCAAACAGAGAGTTATCTAAGACACAGTACTGACTCCAAAAACTAGCTTGCCTAGCCCAAACCTAAGTTCAAGATTTGTAGGTTCGTAGAAGTACGTTATAGTGCTCATCATTCTTGATTCTTACCCTAAGACATATTTTAGAGTGAAGTAATTTAGGGCAGCCCTCCACTCTTGGCTCTTCATGACCTGGAGCCTTGACATGGTTGGTCCCACTCTCTTACATTTTTGGTGAACTTGATGTGAACCATTTTGGTTTCGTTTAGCAGTACTAAAAGCTCCTTTCCTCATGTTCTAAGAGTGTTGTAGGTGTGTATATTGGGGCCTTTTTCCTTGCAACCCAACCTGTGACCCCTAGTAGGCATAGTTGGAAGGTTCCGTAAGTGTTTCCTAATGAAGCCTTAATTGGGTCACTGTCCTATTTTACAACCTTTGGGAGGCTTTGTTAGAGTATCGTTTAGTGTGCATGATGGACACTTTTCTACATCTACCTATCCCATCTGCATAGCCTGCAAGCAGTAGTATAGGTATAACCTTCACCTTGCAGGATATGTCAATGGGCTTTAATAGAGAACCATCTCCTCTTTATATCCCAGTGTGAATCAACAAGAACATTGTAGCAAGTGTTCTTGATGATTCAACATCTTAAGTGAATATTATAATCGAGATCATGTTAATTAATTTCCTACATAAAGATGGGTGCAATGCACCTATGAGCACCATATGTATGCATAATGATGTTTCCATACCTCCCTTGGTAGCATTACCTTGTCAGTCCTTGTTGGACCTAAGTCCGTTAATCTATTGTTTGACATAATCTTGGGGTGTGAACTCTTCAGAGTGAAGCTAGGCATCCCTTGGTTAGTAGCTATGAACACAATTCCCTCGGTTGTGGAGAAATGTTTAAATTTTATTCATCAGGGTTTTGTGCATGTGATCCATGACACTAGTTATAGATCACTGGTTGCACATGGCATTTATTCTTTAGATCACTTTTGGCTTGCACCTATTGGTCCTCTCTGACCTAGAAAGGGCCTCCTATACCAGACATCAAAAGTACAAGAAAGGACGCTTAACACCTAGAGTGAGGTGCCCTCCATCACCTTATGTTGTTTTTCATAGGGCATGCCTAATATCTAATAGTGATGCTTCCAAGGCCCATAGAAGAGAAGAAGAAAAGCCCTCTCAAGGTCCTTCTTCTTTCTCTTCTCTTGTTCATCCTGACACTCCCTCTCACCATGCTATGGCACCATCAGATTTTATTCTGCACTTTCCAGAGAATCCTATGGTGCCTGCTTGGAAAAATCCTAAGTGTTCTGCATTTGAGCTTCCTGTTCTACCCATAGAGCCTAGGCCCGTTTGATATGGCAGAAGAAAATTTCCCTATGGGGAATCCTCTATGTCTTGGTTACCATAGCCTCCCACCACTTGTGCTCCCAAAGCAGTAAATGGGAAGAGGCCCGCTATCGAGGCATTAGAGCCAACTCCCCCTGTTGTTTCTCAATCTGCTCCTCTTGCTCACGTTTAGGAGTCTGTCCCTCTATTGGAAACGACTGTAGTGTACACTCCTATGGCTGAGCAGGAGCCTTCCATCCCTTTGCAACTCTTGACCTCTAGCTCAAAGAGTCATAGAAACCACCTTATACATGAGCACAATTGTCAGTGAAAGGCTCTTGTGGTTGAGCAAGCCACTTTGTAGAGGAAGGAAAAGGAGTCGACCACCCCTGTATCAGGGCCTCCTATTGTGTCCTCCTCTTTCCTCCCCTCTGCTTCCATTCATTCAAGTTTAGTATCACTTCTGAATCCCACTATGAGTATGAATGTGCCTAACCCTAAAAAGGTTTAGGTGTTTATTGCTCCTTCGGCTAAGCCACCCTTGTTGATGTCCCCTCCAAACATCTCACCATACCCTAAACATGTAGATATGTTGAATACTTCTGTGGTATCTACTACGGTTTTCTCCTCCTCCTCTTCCTTTGCACCTCTCACCTCGTCTGTGGGGATTTCTTATCCCCCGAAAAAGTAGAAAGCAGAGGTTGGTCCTTCTAGAAATGGAGGGCATAAGAGGATCCCACCTTCTCCAAAACATGGTCCTGTGCTAGCTTGTTACATCCTAGTAACGGAGCAAGCCCCGACTTCCTGAGTTTGTCACCACTCCCAAGTCACTCAGTGAGCCTAGCAGTGAATCTTGGGCACCGCCCTCTCCATCCATTGAAGTATGACATGGAACTCCTATAAAGTGCATGTTTAACTCTCTGGATGAAGTTTTAGCCTTGTCAGTGATCTTCACAAAATCCTTGACCATAGCTCCACAAGAATTGAGCGGAGAAGACCTAGTGGGGCCTTCTTCCTTAGCACTTATTGCGGGAGGGTCAAAAGCTCCTCCCCTTAATATTCCACCACTATAGGCTCATCCTCCTTTCCCTTACAATGATCTAGATTTGGAAGTGGATGACCTCTTGGTCGATGAGTGTTAGGGGGAGGCCTCTTCTTTATCTTTAGATTAGATGTGTGTGTGTTATGATGTGTTCCCAATAATCATTCTATGTGTTCTTAGATGATCCTTGTCACCCTTGTTGGTGCTTGGATACAGGAGTGATTTTTGTGTCGTGAACCTTCGTCTATCTGTATCATCATTCTTCTATGTTTGTGCTTGATTTTTGGAAGATTGGGGGACTATGCAAAGTGTTGGGGGCATTTAGGCTTTCCTTCCATTTTGAACCAGTTTTTATTTTTACTTTGTCTTCTTGTGCATTCGTCACATGTTCTGATATAGTAGGGGGTTTATGACAATTTGAATTAATATACTACTACTATACCTATATATATATATATATTCATGAGCAACTCTGACCCCGAAATATAAAATCACCCCTCTGCCCTTTTTTTGTGATGTCTTTGTCTCTTTTTACTTTTATTTTATCTTTCTCTCTTCTTTGCTTGAGTTGTCCCTTGCATGTGTTACAACGCGATTTTTAGAAATTGCATTCGTTGCCAACAAATCTTTTCTCGATAATCTTTGCAAACCTTTTTCAAGAATCACATTCTTGACTTGGACCCCTAACGGAACATGTTTCCTTCATCATGTATTTGCAAAGAAAGAGCTTGAAAATTTTCCTCTGAGGAGGGAGCAACCTTTTCCTGTGGGAGAAGCCTCGACCTTCCCCTCGCAAGGGGGCATTTTCTTCCTTTTGAATTCCTTGATGAAGTGAACATATTTTGAAGGGATTCCTTGATGGTGAATTGATTTGAGAAAAAACATCTTTCTTTCACTTTCAAACAACGCGTCCCTTGAGAAAACCCCTCTTTCACATTGGGTTCCCGAGGGACCCCTTTGAAAGCTTTCTGAATTTTCAACGGTTTGCGTGACTATCCGCTTATTTTCCTACATGGCCACTTTGTTCTTGGACATGTTCTATTTGCGGGTAAACATGTCGCTTCATAGGTGCACCTATGAAGCCACTATCTGCCTCTACAGATTCCCCTTCTTTGGGTTTCCTCCATGTGAAAGATCCTGGGGGACGCCTCCTTGTAGGTCTATGGGCCTGCAAGGCACTTGCTTCTCTGGGTTTCCTCCATGTGAAAGATCTTTGGGGATACCTCCTTGTAGGTCTGTGGTCCTACAAGGCGCTTGCTTCTCTGGGTTTCCTCCATGTGAGAGATCTTGGGGGATGCCTCCTTGTAGGTCTACAGGCCTATAAGGTGCTTACTTCTCTAGGATTCCTTCATGTGAGAGATCTTGCGGGTCACCTTCTTGCAGGTTTGCAAGCCCATAAGACACTTATATCACGAGGATTCCTTCATGTGAGAGATCTTGGGGGTTTCCTCCTTGTAGGTCTACAGGCCTGTGAGACACTTTCATCTTGTAGGATTTTTCCATCGTTGGTCTTATGGACTTTGGTGTACTTTGTGCAGCTTCATATTTTTGTGGGGCTATGTAGTCTTTTGTTTGAAACTCCTCAAGGAGAGTACCTGTGGAGTCCTTTTCCTGCACTGCGCTCTCGAGTTTTCCAGATCGTGGTTTACTTCCTCGATAGTTTAGGTATAAATTTCTAACCTTACTAACTCTTTGATCTACTTTATCAAAGTACTCATTAACATTCATGCTTGCTAAAGTGCGGGAAAAATGTATAGGTGAAAATTTGTACCCCTTACGCAAATTCCCCTTTCACATACCCTCACCTTAGAAAATCAAATTTGAAGGAAAAATTCCACATCACCCAACTTCCTTCCTTCCACTTAGCATCTATCCTTTGTGTCAGTGAGAGAATATTTGTCGAGGATGCACATGCAGTGCATTGTCATCCCTGACGGATTCTTGCATCTGAAGTTGGCAAAGGCATTAGACTCCTGATTTGGGATGAATTGTAATGTCCCTCTTCGACCAACCGACTCGAAAATGCCTTATTCTTCCTCATTCATCCATTCTCACTTCATTTGATCTCTACACACATTCTCAAGCCATCTCTTAGCACTTCTAGCATTCACTTTACTCTCAAGAAGCATGTTAACACTCCATTGCAACAACAACACTCCATCAACTCCACATAGCAAGTGTGAATCAAGCCATAGAAGTGTGGGCTTGGAGTCTTGCAAGACCTCCCTTCATAATAGTTGTAGTTGTGGTGACCTTCTCAAGTCTGTGTTCTCCTCCATTGGCTAGTGTGCTTTTGGGTGGAGGTGGTAACGTTTCACTCCTATCCTTTGTGATTTGATAGAGGTGGCATAATACTGCATGTAGTTCTTTTGTTCTCTCTTATTTCCCTTATCGCATATTTCTACTTCATTGCTTTCTGGTTGTCTGTGGAGGTGGAAACACCAAAATGGGGGTCTAACTGAGGAAAGACCCTATACAACCCCAAAAAATTTCCCTCTTGCTTGTGTGTAGGTGAATGTACATGTGGAGCTAGTTGGTGAACATGCACTTTTGTGAGATTATATTCATCACCCTAGCCTTTATTTATTTTCTTTATCATCTTTGTCTCTATTTCTTATACTTTATCATTCTATTTTTTCCCGTTGAAACCAACTAGATAGGTTGTTAGTTATTTTTTGAGCAATTTGTATTATGTTTACTATTTTTTGATCGTATGGACACTAGTGTGCCCGGGAGATGCCAGCGCATCGCACTGTCGTCTCAAAACCGCACTGTTGTCCTTGGATAGAGTTGTCTAAGGCATAGTACCGACTCCAGAAACCAGCTCACCTAACCCAAACCTAAGTTCAAGATATGTAGGGTGGTAGAAGTACATTATAGTGCTCATCATTCTCTATCCTATAGTGAGGTAAGTTAGGGCAGCCCTCCGCTCTCAGCTCTCTGTGACCTAGAGCCTTGACGTGGTCGGTTCCCCTCTCTTATAAAAGGATATGTTGTTCTTTTAGGTTCCTATTGAGGGCTTGAGGAGGGTCTCGTGGGAGGTGGTTGAATAAACAAAGCTCATAAGACACCCCAAAAATGCCATAATAGGTTGAATGTGCACATATGGCTTGCACTTTTACTGAAACTCATACCTACCAATAGAAACAAATGGCTTCAAATTGATCTTTTTCTACATGGAGAAACTTTCAAATAGTGACAAAAAAATTTCCACAACTTGTGCAAACAATAAGCCAGATAGGCCAAAAAGTGTTGGAAAAAACTAATTTTTTCACCAATTATAAGGACCACAAATTTTGTAAATAGGTCAAATAGGTCAAAAATACATGTAATATTAAAAATATTGACCCAAAATGGGAAGAATGGCCTTATTCTTATTTTTTTTACAACTTTTGTACAATCGATATAGAGGTCCAAAAAATTGCAAAAACTCAAAATTATTGAAATTGACAAAGCAAAAGGTATTTGTTGTTTCCAAATCATTTTGGATACAATGATGGTGTCCATTTGGCTCCATGATGCTCCATTAATAGGGTTATGTGTGGGAGTCTCCTCAATGTGGGAAGGAACATGCTCTCATGGCTCTAATACCATGTTGGAGAATGTCAAGATCAAGAGCATGAAACAAACTTCCACAAGTGAACAAAATAAGTATAATAATATGTCTATCAATATATGAAGAGTTTGTAAATACAATGAGAAATCCTTGCATATATAGGCAAGGATGAAGAGGTAGGAAGGTAGGATTGAACGACTGACTAACCCTCCAAAGATGGGAAATTTGTGAGCTCACTTGACAAGTGGGTGAGCAAGTGGAAAGTGTGCATGCAATATGTGTCTCAAGTGATGAGGACACATGTCTCAATGTTATGAAGCAAGACAACAAAAAAAAACCTAACTTAAGATAGGTGTGAATAGGTCAATCTTAGAAAGGTGATTAGCTAACTAGGTACGAGAATGACTCTATTTACACTAACATATTTTATAAAGCTAATTTTTGCAAGAAGAACAAGTTTGGGAGGAAGATGGGAAAAATTTACTATTCTCTCCTAAAATTGAAAAATAAATTTTTATTCATCCCCAAATGCCTTGCTCTAGCAAAAAAATCTTCATATAAAAAAAAAAATCACTCCCTCAACATACAAAATATGTAAAGATAAAATTAGACTAATGCAATAGTACTAAATGTTGCTACAACAAAAACTCAAAAATGTGACATCTTAGTGTGAAGAACCAATTTGGGAAATGGTTGAGGCACTATAATTTTTTTACTATGGGTTGTTTGAAGTAAAATATGTGTAGAATGCTCTAATCACTACACTTAATTTGTTTCTTCACAAATGTTGTCTCTGATCACTACACTCAAATTTTTAATGCTAGACTAATCTAAACTACCAAAAAAACTAGAGCGAGAGAATGAGAGAGATAGGGATATAGAGAGAGAAGGTGGGAGAGAGAGTTGAATGAATTATGTAAATACCAAAATGTAAAATGCAATAATGTATTAACAAACTAAGGTAGTTAGGGTACACAAGAATCTTATTTTGATTATGTATCAACAATGAAGGAGATATTAATTTTGAATTGATCATTAAAATCATTTAAACCATTTACAATTACTCTTAATAATGACTAATTATAATCCTTATTATTCAAGCCATTTAAAGTTAAACCATTTTAAGCCATGAGAACATACAAAATATTTATATATATTTTTGTCAATAAGACCATGAAGGAATACATAATGATGTAATGAAAATTTCATATACTACTAGTATGATTACAATGACATATAGATGTACAATGAATGTATTAACAAAAATATATGGGTAATACAAATTGATGCCTAAATTCCATGAAGGATTACAATAAAATCTCTATACATCATAACTAGGGATTGTCATTGAAAAGCCATTGACTCTTGTCCTATTCACAATATGAAGAACCATTGTCATAATCCATGGTTGCCCTTCACCAATCTAACCTCCTATGCTCATAACCAGGTTGTAGCTCCATCTAGATCAATATAATCAGATAATATATACACATTAGTATAAAAAATATGATATATAAGTTGACATGTAAGTAAATAATCAATTACCACAATCTCATGATCCCTCTTAATTTTCTTCTACTTCTCATCATTATCCTCATGGGTAGGCATAGGAACCAGAACTCTCAGGGAAAGCATGAAGAAGAAGTTTAGAATAAACATGAATGTTAGTACAACAAATTTATAATTAAATTTATATAACTATCTCACACTTGTGTAAGAGGTGTAGAAGATAATAGTACTAGAAAAATGCACATCTCTAATGATCCACAAAGATGGAGACGATTCTCTAATGAATTCATTAATTGAACACAAGAAAACATTTATCTAACTAAAATAACTAAACATGCAAATGAAAATATATAATATGATGATTAAAAATACTAAAAATTATATCAATAAAACTAGAGAAATGACTATTACCACCAGTATGTCTAGATGTCAAATGTCCAACATCCACCTATGAATATCAAATTGTCATTTTGAGATCAACAATGTTATATAAACAATAAATTGACACCTAATATATTTACTAATTTATTTCAAATATACATGATGATTTTTTAGGCTTCTAAAAGAATGTGATGAAGTGGTGTCATGGGATGTAGAATGAATTGATTGAACCTAAAATTTTATAATAAGTACATAATATTTTCATTCATTTTTATTTATAATGGATTAATATATTGTTAATTATAAAATTCAACATAAAATATACTAAATTGCATGGCTTTATTTAAATTACTTATGATTCAATATCAAAGGTCTACTCCAAAAGATGTCTATGATGACCATATTCTAAAACATACTAGAATGATGTGTCTCATCATATGTGGCATCTTGGTCTACATTTGCATCATCATGGTCTTCATGTGGAGCATCTTGATATAGTTTTCAAGCATCCTCATCAACATGCACACTCTATGCTTTATACCTCATCACAAATTCATTTGAATCATAACTACATGATGCCCCATAAGACTAAAAAATGTGGTGATAATTCACACCTCAAAGGCTTATCCTCGTCACCTTGGGATATATGTACATTATGTTCAACTACGTTTTGTGCAATTTAATAGATTGTAGGGTATGAACCTCTACACTATCCTTCACAACTAAAGGGATTGTGAGATGATGAATAGATGGTTGACCAAGGGGTGCACCAATGAATAGGGAAACATTTACAACTTGTTTTAACGGTGCATTAGTTCTTTGTTCAATAAATAATGTACACAATTTTTATTTTTCATTTTTTTTCCTTCACCATATCATGACATAGTTTTTTTGCATAATATTTCTAACTCTCTCTATAGGTTGCAAATATGTTAATTTGGCCAATGATAGAATTAGTTTGAGCAATCAAGGATTTTAAGGATCCTGGTAGAGCTTGGTAATGGGGGCTTGGGATTTCTTAAGGTTTTCATCAACATCTCATGCTCATTTTTATTGTTTTTTATTTCTCTTATGATATTTTTTATGTTTCTAGAGGATGGATGAGAATTATAGGAGGGTTGATTTTATTCGTCATGCTCTTCATTAGATGAATGAGGGTTTCGAAATGCAAAAGAAGGGTTTTAATGTGGAAGAAGAAAATTTTGATTAACCATAAACAAAAATTGAACTAATCAAAAGTAATATAACAAAAAAATCAAATTTTACCCTTGTTAAATCTACCAAAAATAAAAATTGATAAAAAAACCCCTCTTATCATGTAAAACTTGATACATTTGAAAAGTATCATAAAATATATTTCTTACTAATACTATAACTATATCACACGAAGAAGTTATCATTTGATCACAAAATTTTATATTAAGCATAAGCATAAAATATGGAGAATATATAGCGTAGTAGAATTAAAAAACCAAGTGCATAGTCTAACTTTTGCAGTCGATATAATACCATCAAATAATCGCAATCTGAAATTGTACTTTGGTTGTAGTAAAGTAAAGAACCATCAAATCAGAATTAATGATAATCTCAAATGAGGTCCCGTAGCTCAGTTGGTTAGAGCGTTGGTCTTATGATAAGCACTCTTAATGAGGTAGCCGAAGGTCGCGGGTTCGAGCCCCGCCGGGACCAGAATGACGAATACCATTGAGCGATTAGATCTGTAATTCGCAAACTTTTCGTCTATTTTATCGCATGACTGTCTGCTGGTTTGCAGAGCTCTGTACAGGAAGATTGTTCACTATACATATTCGTTGTGCAAACACTTATCATTTATATGATTTAAAGTGTTAGTTTATGATTCTGTATTAATGTTGTATTGATTTGATAGTTTGTAGTTTGGTTATATTTTAAGTTGTTGATGAGTATTTTTGATAGTTACTTGAATGATTGAAAATAAATGGTTTTATTAATTCATATTTTGTATTGTAAAATTAACCTTAAATATAATATAGTTTATATCTTGTTTTTAATATTAACAAATATAATTCTTAATATTAATTTTTTGTTTGATCTTAATGTCACATCCTACGCCATCAAGGCTATAGAATGGAAGACAAGGAGAGTAACGACCTACATTGAAAGGGGTTTTTTTGAATAGGTAATGGACATCCTTCAAAGCATAAAGGATTGAGGAATTTTGTCAAATATGACTATAGATGCCTTGATGGACATGATAAGGGAAATCCTTTTGATGGAAGTAATGACAGTTGTTGTTTGTTGAATTGGTAAGAGTATTTATATGTATGTTGGTTTTGGATTAGGATGGTCTAGTAGTTGGAAAGATAATCTAGTACATATTTAGATATATCTAGAAACCTTCTTGATATTCTCATACCTCATCAAGTTGATGTCAAAAAATAAAAAGAAAACCTTAATTGTTGTGACTCTTATGAGCAGATGGTTTGACAAACCCTGTTGCCATCTGGCATAAGTGATATTAGGACTATTCATTTCACTATTAGCAGGTAGGAGCACAAAATTAACTTAGCTTGGTTATGTATGGAATAACTATTGCATGAATGTATCTTACCTTGGATATGGCTTGGGTTTAATTTAATTATTTACGATAAGCATTGACATTATGTTGATTTCAACCATGCATAATTAGCCATTAATTGGTGTCTCACATGAAAACTATGATGAATGCAAAAATTAAGCATGGTGTCGATGGTTATAACTATTGTACATTAAACCCTATCTAGTAGGACAAAATAATGAGTTATGGTGAATTGATTTGCACCATCTAATAAATATTGTTTATTCGTTTTCTGCATGTAGCTAGTAATATCTTCATTCTCTGACATCCGCAAGGTTTCAAACCTGATCTTTAGGTTCTGCATCTTAGCTTGCTTTAC
Source organism: Sequoia sempervirens (assembly GCA_007258455.2). Classification (NCBI taxonomy): domain Eukaryota; kingdom Viridiplantae; phylum Streptophyta; class Pinopsida; order Cupressales; family Cupressaceae; genus Sequoia; species Sequoia sempervirens. The sequence goes on along the minus strand of VDFB02084088.1, from coordinate 1,819 downwards.
CTTATCATCTCCTTCATAAATACTTTCCAACTTTTTCTAGATCTCATTTGTAGTTTTAAGATTCATAACTTTCACAAGTTCAATATTAGAAAGACCACTCAAAAGAGCATACCTTGCTTTACCATTGCTTTTATAGCCCTTGATCTCAACATCAGTGCTCAGACCATTTGTAGGCACAGTATATTTAAATTCAACGGACTTCCAAACTCCAAACCCTAGTGAAACAAGAAAGCCTTCCATCTCGATCTTTCAAAATGCATAATCAGATCCATCAAATAGAGGAGCCTCCTTGTACACCATCCCAGATCTACCTCAAGCGATTAAGCTTTCTTCCAAGGAACCTTCTCTGATACCAATTATTGAATGCACATGACAACTAAGAGGGGGGGGGCGGTGAATCAGTTGTACATTAAAACATTAAAACCCTCTTTAACATCCAGATCCACATTAGTCCTAAAAGAAGAAAGAAGAATGTTACAATGAGAAATCCATCTCAAAGCAACAAAAAAATCCACCATAGCATCACCATTACATTCATAGCCTCTTTGAAGAATGTAGACACCTTCTGCTCACTGCTTTCAGTAGTCTAACACATTAAAGATTGCATTGCATTTCACACTTTCACACTTCGCATCACACACCTCATATCATAGTTCTCCATCAACTCAACACTTATTTATACCATTCTCAACCTTGAAAATAATCTCTAAGGTCAGCTATGCACCTCAACCATGTAAATTAAAATTAGGTTGGTACTAAGCATTCCCACAGTGGAAAGGAATGAAAGTTGACCATAACACACCTTAACTCAGACCCAAACACACACATGCACACCATACCACTCTTCCACAAACACTGAAGCATATCCACAATTAATGTAAACACTCAAGGTCGGTCGAACGTGTGTAAACACCATTGAACATTCAAGTACTTGCTTCCTTTGATCCAAAGATGACTTGCGTGGACAACATACATCACTTGAAAACAATCTAGAATATTCCATAAACACCCTAAAATCCAAAAAAAATCTTTGCAACAACATTCACCTAAAGAACATACTCATCATGTATACCTAGTTAAATTTCCTCATATTATAAGACATGAATCCAACCTTGCAGAGCACCAAACTTCAAACAACTCATATTGAGGATAGATATGAGAAATATAAGCACACCCTTAGATCTGCAAGACTAGAAACCATATTTCAGATAAATGTGGAGCAAAACCAATTCTCTCAGACACCACTGTGATACACTATTCACATATTGGTGAACACAACTTATTTTGCACAATCATCCAGAACTTGAAACTCTAGATATAATACCTCCAAACACCTCTGATGAACATATCTGAACCTCACAAAACGGTCTTGAAACATGAAGAAATGCAAAGCAAAACTAGATCGCTACTCTGCTACATTGAACACCTCTCAACCACACGGTTTTCTCTTTTCTTCATTTGAATTTTCTCAAAAGCATTTGAAAATCAAGCATCACAAACACATTCTCATCATCTGGAACACCTCAACAACTCAACCACACACATGCTCATCAAAGAAACACTAGAGGTTGACATCGGTGATACTACTAATGACAACATAATGTAACTAATCAAAGCATCACCAAGGTTGACATCAATGTAACAACATAGATATATTGAAATCAATGACAACACTCAAGCTACTCATACTTCCAACAGTTCAATCATCAACTCCAACAAATTTGACATTAAAAATTTTAAAAAATAGTTTTTGAGCTCCCCGACACCTTCATGATATTTGGTGATGATTTGGCAAAGGTTTGGATGAAAAATTGGATCT
>VDFB02084087.1:0-16081 GCA_007258455.2 Sequoia sempervirens | reverse complement strand
TGCTATGGAAGTTGGAACTATAGTTCGGAATGCCGATGCAAACAAATGCAGCAGATCATTGCAACAGAAAAGAAGTGTTGATCGAAAGGGAATGTAATTGAATTACCGACGAATAAACACCTAAAAAAGAGCATATAGCTTTGTACCTGCACATTAATTTATATTTTTCTGTAATACAAGAGATCTCTACTTTGGTGTGTGGGTTTTTTCTCAAGAGGGTTTTCTCACGTAAATCTAGCATTCATTATTTGTTGTCTATTCTATTATTCATGTATGTGCATCTTTATGTTCTGTAATTGCAAAGTTTTGAACTTTTTTATGTATCTCTCTCCTAAAGATTAGCATTAGGAAGGCGTATTTCACACTCCGCTTTCCTTTCACACCTTTGGTTTTAGTTATTGGTTGTTGCTTTTTGAACCAACCTAGATTTGAGGATCTTAAAGTGTGTATGATAATTTGTAGATCTTGTTGTAGGAATTCTCGTATTTGGGAAGTTCATCAAGGAGAATAGAGGTAGGTAAATTTTCTAGAAATAATTTTGAAATGTGGAAGCTGAAGATGGGGGATCTGTTGATAGATTGAGATATATGGGATACTACTAATGAGAATGTCTCAAGGCCTACATATGCTACTTTGACTACTTAATATGATGTTATTGACCGTAAAGCCAAGGGTCTAATCAAACTATGCTTATTAGACTATGTTTTAATCAATTTCTATGAAGAGACCTCTACACAAAAAATGTGGAAGAAGCTTAGTGAGATGTATCAAGCCAAGATCTTCTTATATCAGAAGGAGTTGTTATAGTGTCCCTTAGATGTCCCAATAGGATGAAATGATAGGCATGTTAGAGTGAAAATGAGATTTCAGAGAGACAAGGTTTGAAGTCTCTTCAACGTTTCAATATGGCTTCGACGGGGCAAAAGGTAATGACGGTTATGTCGTTTGTGACCATCCGTCTGTTATGGAAGTTGGAAAGATAGTTTCCTGGAATGCTTGAGATGTATGTACGAATGCCATAGATCATTGTAACAAAATGAAGTGCTGATTAGAGTGAATGTAATTGAATTGTTGTTGGATTCGTTCTGTGAATAAACACATGAAAGAGCACAGCTATGTACTTGTATGTAATTCACATTTTTTTGTAATACAAGAGATCTTTGCTTTGGTGTGGGTTTTTTCTCGAGAGGGTTTTCTCACGTAATCTGGTATTCATTATTTGTTGTCTATTCTATTATTCATGTATGTGCATCTTTATGTTATGTAATTACAAAGTTTTGAAATTTTTTTATGTATATCTTTCCTAAAGATTAGCATTAGGAAGGCGTATTTCACACTCCGCTTTCCTTTCACACCTTTGGTTTTAGTTATGGGTTGTTGGGTTTTTTCGAACTAATCTAGACTTGAGTGGGATCTTGTGCAAAAGATAATTTGTGATCTTGTTGCAAGAATTCTTAGATGGAAAGTTCATCAAGGAGAATAGAGGCAGGTAAATTTTCTAGAAATAATTTTGAAATGTGGAAGTTGAAGATGGAGGCTATGTTGATAGATTGAGATTTGTGGGATACTACCGATGAGAATGTTTCAGGGCCTACAAATCCTACTTTGACTACTTAATATGATGTTATGGACTGTAAAGCCAAGGGTCTAATCAGATTATGCTTATTAGACTATGTTTTAATCAATGTCCATGAAGAGACCTCTGCAAAAAAAATATGGAAGAAGCTTGGTGAGATGTATCAAGCCAAATCTTTAGTGAACAAGATTGTTTTGAGGAAGAAATTATATTCCTTGAGAATGGAAGAGGGTGGATGAATTATAGACCACCTAGAAGCATTCAATATGTTGCTAGCTCAATTTGCATCAGTTGGTGTCAAAATGGATGAGGAGAAATATCATATCTTGCTTTTTTCTTTGCCCGATTCAATATTATGTTGGTGGCTCCAACACTAACATCGCTTAATATCAAATGGACGGAGGAGAAATGCCAAATCTTGCTTTTGTTCTTTGTCCGGGATTCAATAATATGTTGGTGGCTCAATTAACATCGCGACATCAACAAATAGATCAGTATAAGAGAAATGCCAAATCTTATTTTGTTCTCGCCCTACTCATGGGATTCTCTTGTTATGGCTATTGGGAGTACTTTTGTTATATTGAAGATTGAAGACGTGGTGGGTTCTTTGCTTTTTGAAGAAATGAGGAAGGTATCCATTAGTGCCAAGGAGGCCCTAAATGTTAATGTAAGACCTAAGGAAAAAGGCGAGAAGAATGAGAAGCGTGATAAATCCAAGTCTAAGGGGAGATCAAAATATCCCAGAAAGTCCAAATTTATTTGCTGGAATTGTGGTAATCTTGGACATGTTTGTAAGGACTACAAAGAAGAAAAGAAGAAGAAAAAGAAGAAATTTGATTCTAATTCTAAGTTCACGAAGGAAGATGGTGATGCATTCATTGCAACTTTAGCAACTCATGCATGTAATGATGCATGGTTAATTGATGCAGGTGCATCTTTCCATATGACCTTTAATAGAGATTGGTTTTCTGAATATGAAGAATTTGATGGAGGTAAGGTGTACTTGGGTGATGATTCTTATTTAAATATTGTTGGCTATGGTAAAGTTAGAATCGGGTTCCCTGATAGTAGAATAAAAAGGATTAATGGTGCACTGCATATCCTTGGAATAGCATGCAATTTGTTATATTTGTGAGCAAACTAATAGATGCAAGTGTGCATGTAGTATTTTCTAATGCGTGATACAAGATGGTTAGAGGTGATATGGTGATCGCCAGAGGTGTAAGATATAGCACATTGTACAAGTTTGATGCATGCATTGTTGAGTGCAATAGTACTTGTGTGAAAAAAAATTCTATGGAAGAGGTGATGGTTTCATCTTCAGCAAATGATCATGACTTTTGGGTACCCAAGGGTGCTCTTTCTTCTAATTCAAAGCTACTTGTAGAGAAAACTATGTTATGGTACTAGAGACTTGGCCACATTGGAGAAAAGGGTCTAAGAACCTTGAAAAATAAAAACCTTGTTGAAGGTTCCTCTTTATTTATTGTAATCTTGAATTTAATTTTTGTGAGCATTACATTTATAGAAAACAAGACCATGTTTAGTTTAACTCAAGTTATCATAAATTTTGTGGTGTATTGGATCTTATTCATTTTGATGTGTTTGGTCCTGTAGGTGTTTATTCAATTAGAAAATCCACATATTATGTTTCATTTATTGATGATTATAGTAGAAGTACATGGGTATATTTTCTAAAGCGTAAATATGAAGTTTTCAATCAATTTAAAGAATTTAAAGCAATGGTTGAGTTGTAGACTGGAAATAAAATTAAAATTTTGAGGACTGATAATGGCAGTGAATTTTGCTCTTATGATTTTGATAGATTTTGTAAATATTTTGGTATTCATAAACAAAAGACAACTTTGTATTCTCCACAACATAATGGAGTTGTAGAAAGAATGAACATGACACTGATGGAGAAGGTGAGGAGTATGTTGAGTGGTGTTGGTCTAGAACAACGATTTTGGGCTGAAGTTGTTGCCACTGCTTGTTACCTAATTAATAGGTCTCCTACAACATCTCTTGTTGATAAGATGCCTATAGAGGCATGGTCAGGTCACAAGCCTTCATTAATGAATCTTAGAGTTTTTGGTTGTGAGGAATATGCACATGTGCCAAAGGAGAAGCGAACAAAGTTGGAGAAAAAGGTTGTGAAATGTATCTTCATCAAATACAGTTATAGTGGGAAAGGATACAAGATTTGGGACTAGGTTGCATAGAAGGTAATATATAGAAGTGTTATTTTTAGAGAAACTAAGCCTTCTCTTGTTACATTGTAGCCATAACAAAGTAAACAAGAAGATGTGATTCAATTTCCTTATATACACTCGAGAAAGTTGAATCAAGGCCCATGGATAGACAAGAAGTTGAGGAGAGCTCATCTAGCTTTGAATTTTCAAAAGAGGAGGAACCTCCAACTCAGCTTGTTCATAGGTCTACAAGGAATAGACAACCACCTAAAAATTATTCACCTAATGATTGAAGATGTATTTTTTCTTTGAATACTAACATGGATGAACCTAGATCGATAGAAGGGGCATTAGGTATGAATGATGTAGAATCTTAAAATATTTATATGGATGAAGAAATGACAGCTTTGAAAAAGAATAATACATGGGATCTTGTACCATTCCCTAAAGGAAGAAAACCCATTGGCTACAAATGGTTTTCAAGAAAAAGATTGGTTCAAATGGAGCTATTCAGAAGTACAAAGCAAGGTTGGTTGCAAAAGGTTACTCTCAAGTTGAGGGTGTTGATTATGGTGCTCGATATTTTATCCTATTGTACAAAAATGACATCCATTGGAATTTTTGCTCTTTATTTTTGCTACTTATGATTTAGAGGTTGAAAAAATGGATGTGAAAACTATTTTCCTTCATGGTGACTTAGAGGAAGATATTTATATGACACAACTAGAGCACTACATGGTGAAAGGTAAAATTAAATTGGTCTACAAATTGAAGAAATATTTGTATGGCCTAAAATGAAGTCTTAGGATGTCATACCAAAAATTTGATACATATGTGTTGAATTTGGGATTTGAGCATTCTAAATCAGATCATTGTGTTTATTATAAAACTAATGGTGATTGATTCCTATTTATTACATTGTATATTGATGATATGTTATTTATTGGTAAAAGGAAATGTATGATTTCAAAACTGAAATCTCAACTTGTTGCTAAATTTGAAATGAAAGACCTTGTTGCAGCTAAACACATTCTTGCGATGGAATTTAGAAAATATTGAGTGAACAAAAAGCTATGGATTGGCCAAAGTAAGTATGCCAATTCAATTTTATAGAGGTTTGATATGCAATATTGTAGACCATTGTGTGTTCTTGTTTTAGTTAAAAGAAAATTATCTATTTCAAGTTGTCTAACATCCCCATCAGAGATGGAAGACATGGGAAGAGTTCCTTACTAGAGTGCAATTAGAAATTTGATGTATGTTATGGTTTGTACGAGACCAGACATTGCCCAAGTAGTGGGAGTTCTTTCCAGATATATGTCTAATCCTAGTAGAGTTCATTGAGATGCAATTAAAATAGTCTTCAAATATTTGTGCGGTACCTTAGAATATTCCTTGTGTTATCATAGTAATATGACTGAAAATGATATTTCCCTTGATATTCATGGTTATGTGGATTTAGACTGAGTTGATGATGTTGATAGAAGACGATCCACCAGTGCTTATGTGTTTACTATATTTGGTGGTTCAATTAGTTGGATGAGTATGCAACAAATTGCGGTTGCTTTGTCCACTACTGAAGCTGAGTATAAAAAAACTTCTCATGCTTGTAAAGAAGCCATTTGGCTTAAGAGATTGTGTTCAAAAATTGGAATAAAACAAGGTGCAGTGGAAATTTATTGCCATAGTCAGAGTCCCTCGTACCTATATATATGGTTCGGTGCTCAAGGTATTGAGAAGTACAAAGCAAGGTTGGTTGCAAAAGGTTACTCTCAAGTTGAGGGTGTTGATTATGGTGAGATATTTCTCTCATTGAAAAAATAACATCAATTAGATTTCGGGTTTCTTTTGTTGCTACTTACATGATTTAGAGGTTGAACAAATGGATGTAAAAAATGCTTTCATTCATGGTGATTTGGATGAGGATATTTATATGACACAATCAGAGCACTATGTGGTGAAAGGTAAAAGTAAATTGATTTTCAAATTGAAGAAATCTTTGTATGGCTTAAAATAGAGTCCTAAGACATGGTACCAGAAATTTGAGACATATGTGTTGAGTTTGAGATTTGAGAGTTCTAAATTAGATCATTGTGTTTATTACAATATTCAAGGTGATTTTTTCCTTTTTATTGCATTATATGTTGATGATATGTTATTTATTGGTAAAGGGAAATATATGATTTAAGAATTGAAATCTCAACTTGTTGCTAAATTTGAAATGAAAGACCTTGGTGTAGCTAAACATATTCTTGGGATGGAAATTAGAAGAGATAGAGTGAAAAAAAAGCTATGGCTTGGCCAAAGTATGTCAATTCAATTTTACAGAGGTTTGATATGAAAGATTTTAGACCATTATGTGTTCATGTTTCAACGAGAACAAAATTATCTATTTTAGATTGTCCAAAATCTCCATTAGAGGAAAAATACATGAGCAAAGTGCAGTTGGAAGTTTGATGTATGTTATGGTTTGTACAAGACCAAAAATTTCTCAAGCAGTGCGAGTTATTTTATGTCTAATCTTGATAGATATATATTAAAAAAATCCTCATATATTTACGATGTACCTCAGATTATTCCTTGTGTTATTATAGTATTATGACTGAAGATGATATTTCAATTGATATTCATGGTTATGTGGATTCAAACTGGGTAGGTTATGTTGATAGCAAGCGATCCGCCAGTGCTTATGTGTTTACTTACTTTATTTGGTGGTGCAATTAGTTGGATGAGTAAGCGATAGACTATGATTGCTTTGTCCACTACTGAAGCTGAGTATATGGCAACTACTTATGCTAGTAAAGAAGCCATTTGGCTTAAGATGTTGTGTAACTTAGATATTGGAATAAAACAAGGTGCAATAAAAATTTATTGTGATAGTCAGAGTGTGATCTGTCTAGCTAAGAACTAACAGTTCATGCAAGGACCACACACATTGATGTAAAATATCATTTTGTTAGAGATATGGTTGAATATGGCAGGGTGAAGCTGGTTAAGATAGAGACTTTGATGAATGTTGTTGATTCTTTAACTAAGTCAATGAGCACAAAGAAGTTCAAATGGTGTTTAGAGAATATGGTCCTTTCAAATGGGCCTTTCAACCCCTAAAAATGAAGAGATAATGTTTATACACCCTTCCGTTGTTCTTGCAAGGTGTTCAACAAGTGGGAGATTTGTTGGAAAAATGTGTCTCAACCTTGCAATTACATAAGGTAGTGTTGATACGTAAGTTATTTATATTTTATCATTTTAAATTTGGAATGTTCATTATTAGGTCTTAGATCCGATGGTTGGTATTTTGTTGGCTTGACTTGCCCTAGAAAGCAATCCTATTTTATGAGGGCATTGTATTACGACTGTGTATTGTGATGTATTTTGAGTATGATAGTGGTCATGTTGCCTCTAAATCTCTGGTTGGTGATACTCCAATGAGAAACTTGCTCTGCAAGTATATTGTAATTTTTGTGATTTTCGAATAATATATTGGGCGACTTTTGGAGTGTGGGATTTTTCTCCGAAAGGGTTTTCCCCACGTAAATCACTATGTTGTAGTATGTATGATATTTATGTTTATTTTTGTATGAATTTTTGTAACTGTTAAAAAGATTTGTAAAGTTTTGCATTATTCTCCTCTCAAGATTAGTGTAAGAAGTTGTTCCACTACCTTAGCTTCCTTACACAAATTTCTTATATGTGAAGAGGATGGACACTCACAAAACACAACACAAAAGATATCTAGAAAAATATGAAATAATAGTAAATGTTTTAAATTAGATTTAACTTAAATGAAATATCAAAATGATAAAGAAAGTTTAAAAATGTTGATAGTGGTTGTTTTCTTTTGCAAATTTGAGCATGGATATATGTGTCACAACCCTCTTTTAATGAATTACTATTTATTTTGATTTGCTGAATATGATGGTTGATTTGTCTAAAAATAATAATAATTTTTAATTATTTTAATAAATATTTATAAAAATAAAAATAAAAGATTACAAATAATAGAAGTATTTTATAGTTTTTATACATATTCCAACTTAAGAGTCCTCTCCATCATCAATTAATTAGTTATCTAATTGTAACCACAGGAGTGGAGTAGAAGTTACAAAATTTAATGAAAGATGTGATTCGACTAAGTGGACATTGAAGAAGAAGAAATAAATAGTATTGCATTTCAAGTTTTTAGGCGTTCAATTATTATCTTTATTTTGATGATGTTACATCAAGATTCACTGCCCAAGAGTGTTGGAGTAGCTCCATGGGAAAAATAAACACTCTATCATACCATATATTTTTTTTTAAATTTAAAAATGGATCTATGAAATATTTGTAAGTTGTGGAAGAGAAAGATTAATAGTCAAGTACATTGTGGGTTATAGTTACCCCTTGATTATTTATTCATTGTCATAGCTTCCTCAATTGTTGATTACAGTTTTGTTAGTTGCCTTTGCACCCATATCAAATGCACATGGCCCAACGTGTTTATCAAGCTTGGAAAGGCAATAACAGCGAGAAGACAATGCCATAAAGGGAATAAAACATCATGCAAGGAGATGAGTTAAAATAATAAAAAGAGGGAGGTGGAAAAACAAGGTGAAGGAAAGGAGAAATTCGTAAGGAAATTGTACGTATGCACCTTTATGGTTTTCATTCCTTTCATGCATTTGCATGTAGGGATGAAATAATCAGCTTTTCTTTTGCGTATTGAATTGATTGTATCTAATCCACATTGTGATAATACATCAATTGTATCATACTTTAAATTTTACTGATTGGTTGTGGTGAACTTTATTGCTTGGGTTGTATGAATAATGAATGATTGTGATTCAATTAGAGCTGTAAACTCTATGGAGATATTCTCATCATTTTCTTACGATGATGGTCTAAAACCTGATAGTATTCCTTCATTCCTGCCTACAAATAAACATTTACCAAACTGAGCCTGAAGTGTCTTCATCTTCACCCTTGAAACAAACTCCAACTCATCCACTAGTGATTTCCTTCCAACTTGATATGGCTGCCTCCTTACAAACTGACCTGCTTCATACCTTCTAACCTTTCTTTCATCAAAACTTGATGTCATACCTGAAACCAAACACTTTACTCTTATTTCTTAGACACTCTTCCTCATGAGATATTTGCTGAATATTTAAATTTACCCCATTTTCTTTGCCACACATCCACTTTTATTTCACTTTTTGTCTTCTCGCTCAATCTCAGGTCCTCCACTCTTGGAACCTTTATGAAATCTCTGTCATAGCAACCTTTAACTGCCTACTAACCTCTCTTTTTCCTAAAGGACATAGCATTGTCCCATCCATACCTTCATCACACTTCTCCAACTCATTTGGAGTTCTTTCAAACAACCTGTCCTCAGCCTTTTCTAGGCCCATCCTTGCCATCTTGACATCTTTGGTCCCTTCCTTCATTGAGACATTTTCCAAACTCGTTTCCTTTACAACTTCACCTCTTGGGGTGACTACAACCTTCTTCCTTTCCTCAACATTTATCATTCCTTCCACTAACTTCTACCATTCTTCTTGGCTCATTGTATTCTTTACCATTTTGTCTTGCATTTCCTCTCCTTAATTGTCCACACTTAGCATCTGGTATTCTATTCCAAGGACCTCTATCCTACCAAACTTATGAACCACCTTGGCAACGTAATCTGACTATCCTCTGTCTTCTCTAATCATTATACTCTCACACTGCTTCTCTTCAACCTCTTTCACTTGCCCTCTACATGGACTCTTTGCATCTTCCATTGTCTTACCTTGAATCAAACTTTTTGCTTCCTTTACCTTTATGTTTTCAAACATATAATTTTTTTTTTTGGCAGTGCTTGACTACTCACCATCCTCTTTCCCTTTCAAGGGACACATCACTGTCCCCACCATAATCTCTTCACTCTTTCCAAGCTCTTCATGGCCTTCCACAATCCATTTTTTCTCTTTTCTTTCACCTTTCATCTCTACATTCATCCTTTTTACTTCTAAGACCTCCTTGCCATTAGGTCTTCCAACACCTTTACCATCAACCACTTGTCACGTTCCATCTTCTTTATCATCAGCCTTATGTTGCACTTTGCGTTCTTTTCCAATCGGTGGACACCATTCTTTCCTCATGGTGTCCTCCTGAAACCCTTCTTGCATTTCCCTAGGAAATTCTCTTGCATAATTCTCATCTCTACCTTTTGTCAGGGTCTCTGCACCAAGAACCTTCATCACACAATTCTTTGTATCAGACTCTGTCATGTCAAATCTTCTCTTCATTGTCCTAACAGTGCTTGACTATCCTACAACCTCTTTGGATTTTCCTTGACAAAACTCCATCTCTCTTTTGCTCCCATCATGCTTTCTTGACTTGTCTGGATTCTTCATAAATGATTCTTGCTTGGTTTTTTATTTTTCAGACCTCATCACTAATTCACCATCCACTTTTCTCTTCAACATTGCATCCCTTTCAATACTGGTTGTCTCAACATTCTTCTACTTTGTAATGGCTGGACCTTCTCTTTTTTGTCCTCCTCATGCTTTAGAAACTCCTTTTTTCCTATCATCACTATCCTGGCCATCTTATCTTGTGCTCTATCATTTCCCTACAATGATGTTAGTTTGAACTTGATCCATCCTTCTCAATTTCATAGACATTATCCCTACCATCATGTAAGGCATATTTGTCAAACTGCCACTGCCTTCCAAGTAACAAGTGACAATAACTTATTGACAAAACATCACATAGAATTCTATCCTTATATGCACCAATCTGAAACTCCACTAAAGCTTGTTCATTCACCATAGCTAACTGATCACTATTCAACCAAAATACATTATATGGTCTTTCATGTGGAATTCTTTTTAACTCCAATTTGTCTACCATTTCAATTGACACAATATTATCAATGGAACCTGAATCTATTACCACATTACATACCTTATTTTTGCATTTGCATCTTGTCCTAAATAGTTCCCTCCTTTGTGTCATCTCCTTCAACTTAGCATGTCTCTCTTTGAATTCTCTGATCTCCTTTGCTATATTATCTCCTAGATGCATTATGTCTCTTCAACTTCCCACTTGTCCTTCACAAACTTGCAACCTTCAATCAAAAGACCTGCTATCTATAGCTCTGATACCACCTGATGTAAGAAAGGTGGTGATGACTCTCTATCAAACTAAAATTGATCAGATTCAAACAAGGAAACAACCCTTGCAACACAATTCTCTCAACTTATTCCAAACACTCCCTAATAGGCTTGTAGCCCTTAAAACCCAACTTTAGGATATATCTTTTGGAGAAGGCCATACAAAGACCTATCAAACATCAATTTAGACTTCTCATAGAACCCAACTCAACATCCCAAAAGGTTTCAAATGGTTTCTTTGCAACAAAGTTGAAAACTAATAAACTACCCCTATTTTAGGCTACTCAATTAGCCCTCTTTTACAAAGGAGGTCCCTCCTAAACACCAGGTAACCAACCAAACTCAATTGACAGTCACAAATTGTGTCTCAAAATAATAGAATTCACTAATATTTCTTAGATACATGACATCTATGATGCTGATCTAGAAAACCCTCACTTTACATGCAAAAAGGCTAGGGTTTATTCAATCTCTTATTTCCCAGACTTCCAGACACAATCAATGCATCCAACACCTTTCATATACCTTGAAAAAACTCACAAGACCCTTACTTGGATAGTTCATTCAACATTTCATCAAAACCCTTCCTTAACATCTCACTTTCACATGGAAAAAACACTTTGTTCTGCCCTAGGGCATCATCCAATTGCCAACAACTCACTTCCTCTACCTTAAAGACCATGTAGACACCTAATCTAACATAAGACAAGTTATTCCACTGAGTTACATGGTTTCTATAGTAGGTGGAATGACTAAAAAATTATTTGAACTTCAATCAAACTCTTCCCTGGCCTTTTAACAGACAATTATTGAAAATAGAAGAAATCTCCCTCTAAACTAGATGATAGAATCTCAAAATGAATACAAATGAAAGTTAAAACATGTTTCGAAAAAATACTATGAAATTCAGATCATGACTTAGACTGTACGAGCTGTACAGATCTATAAAAGTGTGAAATTACAGTAAATTTGTAGAAACGTTGTTATTGCTTTGAATTTTCAATACAAACTTCTCCAACTGATGCTCGAGCCTATTTGAGACTTTTAATACTTGTTCCCTTCAAATCCTAACCAACCCAACACCTATAACTACTTTTCAAATTCTTAAGACCCTTCATATTCCAAAAGTTGCATTTTTTGACAATTTTCTTGCTTGACAACATTTACACTTTTGCAAGTTTTACTAACTTGACACCTATGACTCTAAATCAACCCAATTACATAATAAATGGTCTCAATAGACCTTATTTAGAGTCAATAACCCTTATCTAATGCAAAAAGACCTTAACATCACTACTTGACATATTGACCTATATTTGAAATCTTCAAGTGCTTGGGTGCACCTACACCAGTTTGATCAAACCACCTTAGATCAAACCCCCTTGGATAGAATCTCGCTAGTTTTAAACCTTACCTATATCAAAGTCTCCTTTACACCTATCAAAATGTTGATAAAAAACCACTTTTGATTTACCTTTTGGGGGATCAAATGAATTCATTTTTTTTTTGTATGTAGTCCTTATTATAAGCTTCCTAAAAAATATAACTTTAAATAAATTTAATTTAATTATTATATTTATTTTTTATTTCTTATGAATGTAGGTTTTTTACCAAAAATCAAGCTCTCTATTTTGCACATGTGGAAAAATAGTAGATTATCAAAAAAAAATTGAAAAATATCAATGCACTAGATATTGAAGCCCTTGATCCAACAAAAAAATTGAATTTTGATATATACAAGAAAAGTTATGTTGTATGCAGTTTGCCTATGTCTAAATTGTAATTGGTTTGGCTTTGAAACTTGATTAAGGAAAAAACATTCAATAAAACACTATGAAACCAAATGAAAGCACTATATATCATAGTTACAAATCTAAATTCAAAAAAAATAGAATTTTATCCTTCATGGGAAAAAAATTATGTTGTATACGGTGAGAATCACTCCTTAAAAATGGTGTTTACTGAAAAAAACTAGTTTTTTAAGGAGATGGAAAAAGAAATGCAATATGATTCCAAGAATTTTGAAAAAAATATATTTAGAATCTACAAAAAAAATGTCACAAATCACTAGTTTGCATCATCTTCAAATTCCTCACGGTTTAGCCGCTATAGGTGCTCGAAAGTGAAGATTTAGTTGGAAAAAATTAGTTCAGTGTCTAGTTTGGCCAAAAATTGTAAACTGGTATTGTGGGATCACCCTTTGGTGAAAATCCAACCTTCCATTCTAGGACGAAACACATTGACGTGTAGTACCACTCTGTTCGTGATATGGTGGAGAATGTAAAGGTTAGTCTGGAAAAGAATGATACTCTGGCGAATGTTTCTGATGTATTAACGAAGCTTGTAAGCACATATAAGTTCAAATGGTGCACTAGTTTGATGGGCCTTGGGGCCTAGAATAATTAGTAACTTCAAGCATTAGAAGGATCCAATAAGTTCTTCGTCAAGTGGGAGAATGTTGAGAAAAATGTCTCAAACTTACTAGCGTAAAAGGCTTTAGGTTTTGGGTTCATCGGGTTGACAGTTGAGTTTCAGCAGTATGAAGTTTCTAGTCTCCTTGATGTTTTGATAAGTGCTTCATGGGTTGGTATTAAGTGCTTTGTCAAGTTGACAACCACATGTCAACAGGACTTAGAAATGAGTCTCCTTGAAATCTTGATAGACACTTGGCTTATTGCTAGGTATGTTTGGAGTTTGCATTGGCCAAAGCTTTGTCAAATAGACAAGTGAATGCTGAAGGGAGTTACTTGAAAGTCTCTTCGAAATTCAGATGAACGATGAGTTGGTGCTAAAGCTTAGTCAAGGAGATGAACACATATCAATGGGACATAATAAGCAGTCCCTTCGATAGCCCGATGGAAGGTTACGTCTCTTCATTGGAGGGAATGGTGGATTTCACCGAGATGTAGATATGGTCCCCTTGACATGCTGATAAGGTGGGACCAAAATACATGAAGGATAATGTCAGTTGTACGATGATGACATGGATGACATGTAGGCAGTGGGGACCACTTGATTAAGGTTGTAGGATTCATCAGTGAGATCTTCTTATATCAGAAGGAGTTGCTATAGTGTCTGGTCGACATCTCGATAGGATGAAAAGATAGGCATGTCAAAGTGATAGTGAGATTTTAGAGAGACAAGGTTTGAAGTCTCTTCGATGTTTTGATATGGCTTCAATGGGGCAAAAGGTAATGATGGTTATGTTGTTTGTGACCGTCCATCTGTTATGGAAGTTGGAATGATAGTTTCCTGGAATGCCTGAGATGTATGTACAAATGCCATAGATCACAGTAACAAAGTGAAGTGTTGATCAGAGTGAATGTAATTGAATTGTTTTTGGATTCATTCTGTGAATAAACACCTAAAAGAGCATAGCTCTGTACTTGTATGTAATTTATATTTTTCTGTAATACAAGAGATCTCTACTTTGGTGTGTGGGTTTTTTCTCGAGAGGGTTTTCTCACGTAAATATAGTATTCATTATTTGTTGTCTATTCTATTATTCATGTATGTGCATCTTTATGTTTTGTAATTGAAAAGTTTTAAATTTTTTTATGTATCTCTCTCCTAAAGATTAGCATTAGGAAGGCGTATTTCACACTCCGCTTTCCTTTCACACCTTTGGTTTTAGTTATGGGTTGTTGGGTTTTTTTGAACTAATCTAGATTTGAGTGGGATCTTGTGCAGAAGATAATTTGTGATCTTGTTGCAAGAATTCTCAAATGGCAAGTTCATCAAGGAGAATAGAGGCAGGTAAATTTTCTAGAAATAATTTTGAAATGTGGAAGTTAAAGATGGGGGATCTATTGATAGATCGAGATCTGTGAGATACTACTGATGAGAATGTTTCAATGCCTATAGATCCTACTTTGACTACTTAATATGATGTTATGGACCATAAAGCCAAGGGTCCAATCAGATTATGCTTATTAGACTATGTTTTAATCAATTTCCATGAAGAGACCTCTACACAAAAAATATGGAAGAAGCTTGGTGAGATGTATCAAGCCAAGATCTTCTTGTATCAAAAGTTGTTATAGTGTCCCTTAGATGTCCCAATAGGATGAAACGATAGGCATGCCAGAGTGACAATGAGATTTCAAAGAGACAAGGTTTGAAGTCTCTTTGATGTTTCAATATGGCTTCAACGGGGCAAAAGGTAATGACGGTTATGCCATTTGTGACCATCCGTCTGTTATGGAAGTTGGAACAATAGTTTCTTGGAATGCCTGAGATGTATGTACAAATGCAATAGATATTGTAACAAAGTGAAGTGTTGATTAGAGTGAATGTAATTGAATTGTTGCTGGATTCGTTTTGTGAATAAACACCTGAAAGAGCATAGCTATGTACTTTTATGTAATTCACATTTTTTTGTAATATAAGAGATCTTTGCTTTGGTGTGTGGATTTTTTCTTGAGAGGGTTTTCTCACATAAATCTGGTATTCATTATTTTTTTTCTATTCTATTATTCATGTATGTGCATCTTTATGTTCTGTAATTGCAAAGTTTTGAAAATTTTTATGTATCTCTCTCCTAAAGATTAGCATTAGGAAGGCATATTTCACACTTCTCTTTCCTTTCACACCTTTGGTTTTAGTTATGGGTTGTTGGATTTTTTTGAACTAATCTAGATTTGAGTGGGATCTTGTGCAAAAGATAACTTGTGATCTTGTTGTAGGAATTCTCAGATGGAAAATTTATCAAGGAGAATAGAGGCAGGTAAATTTTCTAGAAATAATTTTGAAATGTGGAAGTTGAAGATGGAGGATCTGTTGATAGATCGAGATTTGTGGGATACTACTGATGAGAATGTTTCAATGCCTACATATCCTACTTTGACTACTTAATATGGTATGGACCGTAAAGCCAAGGATCTAATCAGATTATGCTTATTAGACTATGTTTTAATCAATGTCCATGAAGAGACCTCTGCAAAAAAACTATGGAAGAAGATTGGTGAGATGTATCAAGCCAAATCTTTAGTGAACAATATTTTTTTGAGGAAGAAATTATATTCCTTGAGAATGGAAGAGGGTGGAAAAATTATAGACCACCTAGAATTATTCAATATGTTGGTGGCTCAATTAACATCAGTTAATATCAAAATGGATGAGGAGGAGAAATGCCAAATCTTGCTTTGTTCTTTTCTTGATTCGTGGGATTC
>VDFB02084086.1:0-23470 GCA_007258455.2 Sequoia sempervirens | reverse complement strand
TTCTTTCTTTCTCCACATCAACATAACATCACCAATGCATCCATCCTACAACCACAAACCATCAGCATACCACATATCATTCATATCATACATAATATGAAACACCGATCATTTCACGTGCATTACATTTGCATCATCATCATAATATAGATCTGTTAGTCTAAGCATTTGCATAAAACATCCAATACATAATCATATAGGCATTATTGCATCATCCATCTCATTTGCATCATCCATAACCATCCAGTTTGAACCTCTTTATCATGAGATCAACCCTCAAATTGAATCTTTTCACTCAATCTCTCGAGGGGCAATGTACTAGTGTACTTTCTTTCCAAATCGAGGCAACCAAAAAATTTTAAAAAATTGAATTTTGATCATTTGAAAGTTATTCTTTGAACCAATGCAACAAGTACATTGCTTCAAAGAGGGGAAAATGTGACATGCAAAATTAGCATCATGCACTTAATTAATTCATATTCATTCAATCATTAAATAAGTTCACCTTCATGCATTCATCAGGTAAATTAAACTCATTAAATTCATTCCTAAGGTTTTCATTCAAATTAAATAAATCAAATATCAACCTTTTAATTAAATAAACCAAACTTTATTTAATTAAAATCTAAATGCATATTCCATCCTTTTTTTATTTAAATAAATAAATATTTAAGTCAAAAAGGTCAAAATCACCTAAACATCATTTAAGCTAATCTAATCCTAATTAGCCTAACCTAACCACCCATCACATCCTCTAGCTTTTCCCACTTGCACCAATAAATCATTTTAATTCATTTATAAAATGCACTTTTTTCAACTGGCATACAAAAATGAGAATATTCCTCAAGTTTGAATATGAAAAAAGTTGACTTGTCCTTCCAACATTGCAATAACTTCTCTCTTTCATGTCCCCCAACATTTAATCTCAAATTCAAATTTGAATCTCCCCCTCTTTGGCACATTGGCCAAAACTTGCACATTCCTCAACCTCTCACAAGTTGACAAGTGGCCTCATCTCATTGGTCCAATCTTTATCCCACATTGCTCTATTTTGAGCTCTCTTCCAATTTGAAAATCTATAAATAAAGGGCTGATTCTTCATCAAATCATCTACACTCTCATGCAAAGTTACTCTCTTAAATTGAGAACTAATTTTTGCTCTTCACCATTGCATTTCATCATTTGAGTTTTAGCAAGGATTGGGAAAGGGTCATTGGCACATTTGACACCAATCCAATATGGAATAGGTACTTGTTATGCTTTAGTAATGTATTTTTGATCTCTTTTGTCATTTGTTGCATTTTGAAGCATAAGATGTTATTTCATAGGAGCATTTGATGAATTTGTATGTAACTAACCCATGTTTGAGGTTTTAGAGTTTGTAGATTTTTATGGTGCTTCACCTTAATACCTAGAATCTTGTGGATTTCTAGTGAGTGCTTGCTTGAATTTCAAGTAGTACTCATCCTCTTTGCATTTCTACAACACTTTCCCCTTAAATTTGGTTTGAATCGTTACTATTGAAGTAATATGATGTCTTCGACTCAAGGCGTCGGCAACCCGATTTTCCTTCCCCTTTATATAACTGATATTGAAGTCATAATCAACTATTAACTCTAACCATCTTCTTTTTCTAGCATTCATATTAGGTTGAGTGAAAAGGTACTTTAACCCATTATGATCAGTTTTCATCTCAAAGGGTTTCCCTAACAAGTAATGCCTCCACATTTGCAAAGCATGAACCACAACTGCTAATTCCAGATCATGTGATGCATAATTCAGCTTGTAAGGTTTTAGCTTTCGAGACTCATAAGCAATTACTTTCCCATATTGCATTAACACACCACCTAAACCCTCCCCAAATACATCCATAATAATAGTAAAGTTACCCCCAAGATCTAGTATTTTCAAGATTGGTGTGATGGTCAATTTTTCTTTGAGTAGGTCAAAAGCTTCTTGACACTTCTCAGTCCATTCAAATTTCTTCCCTTTCTTCTATAAAGAAGTAATTGGAAAAGCGATCTTGGAAAATTTTGCAACCAACTTTCTATAATACCGAACTAGACCCATGAAACTTCTTACTTCTAACACATTCTTGGGTATTGGCCACTCAAGTACTGCCTTGATCTTAGTTGGATCTACTAAAATTCCATCTTCCAAGATCACATGTCCAAGATAATGTACTTTCTTTTTCCATTAGAAGTCATTCTAGAACTACTTCTAAATGCCTGCAATGTTCCTCCTCATTCCTAGAATAAATCAAGATGTCATCTAGAAAAACTAATATAAACTTATCTAGGCAATCCCAAATTACACTATTCATCAGGTTCATAAATGCTACAGGTTAATTCATTAAACCAAAGGGTAAAACTATGAACTCATAGTGTCCACATCTAGTTCTGAACACAGTTTTAAAGATGTCTTTATCCCTAATCCTCAATTGGTGATATCCAGATCTCAGATCTATTTTAGAGAATATGGCGACTCCCCTCATTTGATCAAAAAGGTCATCTATGCATGGAAATGGATACTTGTTCTTCACCGTATCTTGTTAAGCATACAATAGTCAATGCACAAACACAAAGTACCAATCTTATTTTTAACAAAGATGACTGTCGCTCCCCAGGGTGAAACACTTGGTCTTATCAACCCTTTAGACAATAGTTCATCCAATTGTTCCTTAAGCTTCATTAGCTTGGTAGTAGTCATCCTATAGGGCACCTTGGAAATAGGTTCGGACCTTGGAAATAATATCTATAGAGAAGTCAAATATCCTTTTCGGTGGCAATCCTAGTAACTCTTCTGGAAACACATCCAAAAAATTTCTCAATATTGAATACTTCTCCATGGGCAATTTTCCAATTTCATCAATTTCACCATCTTCCATCTCTTGGAAGCTCTAGGATTCCAAGTTATCAAGATCTTCTTAAATTTCTTCTATCTTAAAGACAAATATTTTGCAACCTTTCTTCTTAGCTCTTAATAGTTGCATTGTCGAGATTTGACAAATCTTGACCTCTCTAGGTATCACTTGAAACTTCACTTGATTACCAAGATCATCTATGAACTCTACATTTTTTGCATGGAAATCTACCTTAGCCCTATGTATCCATGGCCAATTCATACCTAGGATAACATCATATGATCCTAGAGGTGTGAAATATAGGTTCACTTCTATAGAAAAACTAGGTAGCTCTATCCTAGTCTCGAATGTAAACATTGTTCCACTTTTGCTATTGTCTGGTTTGCATACTCTACATTCCAAGACATTTCCATGTGTCCAACCTTTCTAGATAATTTCTTATCTATTTTAGGTGAAATGAAATTCTCAGTTGCACCAATATCAATAAGAACAAAAATAGGTAAGCCAAACAAAATACCTGTCATTTCAATTGGAGTCACTTGGTACTCTGCCTGACGATCATCCACAACTGCATGTATCTTTTGTTGAAACATCGCTTGCTAGGTGGGTAGTGGATTACCATATGGTCGGGACTTGGTATCTTTATTAGGACACTAATTAGCATAGTGGTCCCCTCCACATGTATAACATCCTGTAGCCAGTCCTCTTTTCCTTGCAGGTTCTCCAGACTTGTTGGCATTTTCACCAGTTTTGTTGGTATTACCACCATTGGAATCATTCCTTTTCCACTCCCTTCTAGACTCTTTTCCATCATTGTGGGATCCTTTTCCCCTTTTCCTTGATACATTTTGCATAGCTTCTACCTTCTTTGGATTTGGCTTGTCTGAAACTTCTGTAACTTTCTTATGGTCTTTTCTTTCTTGATAGGTGGAGTTATCCTTGAGCTTTCTCTCTTGTTTAATTGCTTTCTCATATACAAGATCCATTGTTGTTAGACCGTGCTTATCCACCTCTCCTCCGATCTAATTGTTAAGTCCCAATTTATAAACTTTCTTATGCGAAAGCATTCATCTTTATGATATATGGGAACACAACTCCGAAGTCAAGTAAACCTTTCCCAATACTTGTTGACCGTCATATTACCTTGTCTCAAATTCTGGAAATCAGAGTGTTTTTGGTCATAATAAAGTTGGGGCAACCATCTCTTATAGAAAATTTCAACAAATTCTCCCCATGTCATTTTCCACAAGTTAATATTGAGTTCCAACTTTTTGTTCATCCACCAATTAGAGGCTTCTGGACTACTAATTGGTATGTGCCCCAAGCGGTTTTGGTGGTCTCAGTGTAATTTTGGATTTTGAAATACTTTTCCATTTGGACAAGCCACACCTCAGCTTCATCTCTACTAGCACTTCCCTCAAACTTTGGTGGGGCAATCTTCTTCATATCTTTGGAAAGTTTGGAAGCCACACACTTCTTATTTCTTTCCTCAAATAGCATAGGTGATTTCTCCCTCTCGTGATCATGAGTTTCATCATGCCCATGAGAAGAGTTTTCTCCTTCATTTTCATTAACGAGAACCTCCTTCTCTACCCTAGATTTTACCCTCTTGTTCAAGGTTATCCAACCTTGCCAAGATTTGGTCAAGTCTAGCTTCAACTCCTACGGATCCCTGCCCAACTTCTTGGATTCCACCAAGATTGGTTCGTTTCCTCACCATCTTCACAAGAATAGATTTTTTTACCTGAATGTTTATCCATGTTAGATTTAATCGTGTTATCTACTATCTTATGTAAAACATTGAAATGGAATTCATACGTACATAAAGAATTTCACATAAGATTAAGCATATGCTTTTGATAAACATACAATTTTATTCATTTGCTAAGGATTTCAATATCCTTTTGATTACATGGAGTGACTATTCAGATATTCAAGTGGAGTGTATCCCTCGGATTCACTCTTTGACACATAACTTAATGGAGTATATCCTACAGATTGAGATTGTTGCTCATCTCTCATTTGTTCATACCTATCCCAAAAAGGATAGTAGCCTTTGTATTTGTCATTTGATACATAGTTGCAAGGTACATATACCTCAAATTCATTACTCGATGAAATTACCATTACTTCTGCCATTGGAAGAACTCTAGGGTCCCTAAAAATAAATTCTAGGTTGACACTTCCTTCCAAGGGCATATCCCTGGAAAGTGAAAATAATTCAGAAGTTTCTCTAGTGAGATGGAAGGTAGGTAGTTGTACTCGGCGTCCATCTTCATCTTTCTCTTCACATCACTAATCCAAGAAAGTGTGTGACTAAAAGTTTCAGTGTCACTCAACTAGATGAAATTATTAAAGTTGGCTCCCTCAATTTTTCTAACGACGGCTTCTCTTTCCTTCTTGTCCTTGAGGTAGCACTCATTTCTGATTACTGACTTTTGAGCCATTAATCTAAGACACACCATCCTAGAACAAGAATTTCCAAACATTAAATAACATTGGACAAAAAAATGTTGAGCGCATAGGTTCTAGAGCTAAACTTTGTAGCTCTGATACCACATGTAACATACCAACCCTTAATGAAGTAAAAACTTCCTAAGTTTTCACTGTGCGAGTAAATAAACTATGTAACAAGCCATTGCAATAAAAAAATTATTTTCTTTATTGAGAATATATGAACAAAGATGTCATCAATATACAATAAGGATTCCATTTTGATACAATAATTTCATAAGTTACAATAATACAATAATGCATACAATTACATACATAGCTCAAATGAGCTTTAGAACAAATAGCTTATAGATGGTCTAGGATCCTTCCTTTCAAATCTTGGTTCTTATGTCACCTACTATGGAGGAGAAGCATCACTCAAGCACTTTTTCACCAACCACATACTTATATGCGGTCCCTCACACATCTATCATTCGATATATGGCCCTTCCCTTCAACGAAGAGATTGGTAGGGTAACTCGATAATGACAATCAACTGAGCATAGTGTTGTGAGCATAGTGTTGTGTCCTACATAACTAGAACTTGTAAACACACAATCTAGGACTAGCATGTAATACTCGATCACAGTGAACTGATAGTGGAGCTAGAGGAAGTCACACTACTTTTGCCAAAGTTTTATCATTCAGTATTTTGAATGAAGGTCATTCTATCACATACACTACTTAGGGCCGATTTGACTTAAGACCATCATAAACTACACATAGGTATTTCCTTCAATGGATAATATATCACCCCAGAGATAACCTATCACCATTTCTACAAACTTGAAATGAATCTACTTAACAAAGTAAATGCACAATCTTCCTCCCATAATGGATAAACTATCATAGGAGTAAACACAAACTATCCTAGTTAGATCAATAACCTAGCTATGAGTATCACTTATGATGCTCATATTTAATCATATCTAGTATGCAATACTTATGAAAAACACAAACCTCCTATTATGGAGTACATACAAGCACATCATAAAACAATAATAGAAGCTTCCAATTCCTTTACAAGCAATATTAATTTCCCTAAATGCAAGTACTCATAATAGTCAATTCAAAGCAATCATGGAAAATAATCTTTCAAAAGATTAAATAATAAAGAAGAAATATCTGCATGCCTAGATTTTTGCTTATCCAATTGGTTGACTATGAACTAGTTTTCCCACAACAACAACTAGCTTATACTTGACTCCTTCAACTATGCCACAATAACCTCCCTCACTCAAGATGATATTGTACTTCACTCAAAATGTTAACACTCTCACAAATAATCACAACTCTCACTCTCTCTTAGATAGCATAGAATATTACAGATATGAATTGTAATGAAGAATGTATAAAATACTGAGCATAAAGCATATGGGATGTGTCCCAAACAAGTGAGTTCTCTCTACTATTTATACAACAAAGAAGACACTTTCCATCCTACAGAATAGGCATGATTGTTGACAACAATAACCTTACAAAACTACTCACTCCACACAACTAAAAGGTGGTGCACAAGGAATAACATACTTAGCCAAACAATACTACAGATCAACCTCCTTTGGTGATAGCAGTGAAAGACTATTTCAAAACAACACATGATGATAAAGTGTAATTCGAATTACTCTCACAATGAACATCTACAATGAATAGGATTCATAAGGTGGTGCCAAGATAAATAGCTCTTCCCAATAATTGGTGGGGTTTAACTATATATTTTAATTAGTCAATATCAAATATGTAACACATAGAACAAATTGACTTAGTCTCATATGAGTTGACTCTCTTCCTTTATCAGAATTACCAAGCCAACAACTTGTTGTACATGCTCTTAATTTGGTGTTAATAATTACCAAATGACAAGACATTTAAAGAGTTGACTTAGTCAAATTTATTCCCAAATAAGGCATCGACTAAGTCTCCTTCACATATCGACTTAATTTTGCGAGTTACTTTGCAGTATTCTTGTTCCTCTATGTGTGGCAGCATGAATAATACTTGACCTCTTAAAGCACAGTCATAAGTAACATATAATCGGCCTTTGATTAAGTTAAATATTCAACCTCTATCATTCTTAATGATAGTCAATTTCAAGCAAGTGATAATATATTAAATATATATTAATATATATATAATATCACAAATACATATATATAAATATCAACATACATATCTATATATATATATGGCATAATGCAAATTCGATTAGGTCATATTCATCCATTCAACAAATAAATCAAGTTTATTTATCCTTTATTTAATTAAGTCTGAAATCACATTTCATCCCTTTTTGATTTAAATAAATCAAAATATTCAAGTCAAAGGGGTCAAAGCATCTAATCATCATTAAGTTAATCTAACCCTGATTAACCTAATCTAATCACCCATCACATCCTCTAGCTTTTCCCACTTGCACCAATAAATCATTTTAATTCATTTATAAATCAGCATTTTCCATCAACATGGCATCTTTGAGGAATATTCCCTCAAGTTTGAATTCAAAACAAGTGGACATGTACATCCAACAAAGCATTTATGAGCTCTTACATGCTCTTTGCACAAGTCAAACTCAACATTTAACTCTCAAATTCAAATTTGAAATCTCCCTCTTTGGCACATTGGCCAAAATGTGCTCATTCCTCAACCTATGACAAGTTGACAAGTGGCCTCTTTTCATTGGCTTGTTTTAGTCCCACATCCTCCATGTTTGGCATTCTTATATCATTCTATTCTATAAATAAAGATCATCTCCATTGGTTTAATCCTCCACAATCTCCACAATTTGATCCACAATCATATGCAAAGTCACTCTCTTCATTTGAGAACTAATTTTGCCCATCTTACTCCATCTTCGAAACATTTTATCATTTAGCTTATCTTAGCAAAGGATTGGGAAAGGGCTTCTTTCCATAGAAGCAACAATCCACTATGAGATAAAGTTGGACCATGTTTTTTATATGCTTTGTTTAGTTTCCATTGTTTTATTTTATTGCATGATTAACATGTTTCATTATTTCACGGGGATGTTGATAATTTTCTTTGTTTTAAAATGCTAATCATGCTAATGTGTGTTAGTTTTATCCATTTGCAGATTTTCACCATCCACAATATGTATATGTATATATATATATATATAACATATTCCAACTATGTATAGATACGTTCGATATACAAATAAGTATAAGCATGACAGTAATCACATAGTATATAATCAATATATATATATATATATATATATATATATATATATATATATGTATATAAGTATATGCTTCTATGTACATGTATACATATGTATACTGTATATATCGATACATTTGTATCCATGCATGTCTTTTTTCCATCATATGCATGTATTGATACATATATACATATGGATATATGTATATACTATACATGTATATATATACACATTTGATTCACATAATAGCCATACACAATTACTATTCCATTGATAAGCACCTATGTGTGGTATATTTATACATATACATATACATGTCATTAGATCCAATTGACATGCATGTGTGTATATATACACATACTCCACGTACATCCTACTATCAATACAAACACAGTAATACAAGAAAGAACTCACAAGCTCAAACAGATAAACGTCACCCAATAATGCATTTCAATAGTAAACAAGACTCTTATTAATGCAGACACATCAACTATAGATGACTTACCAACTTCCCACATAATGACTCAACTCAATTATTCTACTATGGTATGTGTAGGCTCAAATATGTTACATTATTGGTTACCCGACCAAGATTCTTCTCCTGAGCGATACTTCCCCTCTACCTGGAGGAATTGAACATATATATGCAAAAACTAACACATGCTCATGACAATCAACTATTCACAAAATATGCAGTATACATATGTAACCAAAGATTTTGGCACCCGAATGGTTTCTTGTCCTTCTAGGGGTTTTCACCTAAAAGGAGAAAGATTGGGCCAAAATGCAATGTTACATTCAAATATGGATGTGATGTGGGTGCAATGAGTCTAAATGAGATGAACTAAATGAAAATAACTAATAAAAGAGATTGATTATTAATGTAAAACTATTGAAATGCAAGTTGTTGGAAAACACATTGTGATATGTGAAAACAATTAGAAATGAATAGTAAACTGTAATAGAAATAGATGAAACTGAATGTGTGCATCTGAGATCTTGTTGGAGAATGGGAATGACTTCTAAAATGCTATTGATGCTGGAAATTTGGCCTACTAGGAATCATTCACCATTTTGGGCGAATTAGTCCCAGATCTGGGAAATTGTTTCAAAGCCAATTTCGAACAAATGGGTATCCAAAACTGCAAAAAACCTTTTTTAGGCTTGGAAATGGGACTCATTCACCATTAATGGTGCATTAGTCCACTTTTGAATTTCTAAAAATTCAAAAGTGGAAATTGAAGCTCTTGGTCTGCACTTCAATTCCTGACAAGTGTCCACCTCTGAAAGTCTGATTTTTGAACTTGAAAGTGACTTTTTGTTGATATTTTGGCTTGATCAACAAGGAGATGTCTTCAAAAATTCTTCAACCTATTCTTCAATGATTTCCAAGTCATCAAAATGCCTAAATCTACAAACACACAAGACAAGAGAGAGAAATGTTGAATGTTAGGGAATGGGGGTTTGCCTTGGTCAAACCCCTTTTAGGTAATTAAACCAAATAAAGAAATAATATGAACAATGAACATGAAATCAAGGGATTGATACCTTGCCATGATGATTGATCTTGAATTGTTGCAACAATAGATGAAGAATCTTCCCTCAAATGTTTGAGAAATGCTATCTTAATGACTTAGAATGCTAAAACCCTAGATTGCTTGACTTGAGGTAGAAGATAAATGGTGAATAAGACATGAATGAGTTGTGAATGAGTTAAGAGATGTAAATTACAGTTTAGAGACTTATATTTAGACATAATTCACCTTATTTTCTCGTTAATTGGATCCCTAAGGCCGACATGAAAGAAAAATAAACTTAAATTCCAAAATTTCCCACTCAAAACTAAAAAATGGCCCAAATGGGACTAATTCGCCACCTTGGGTGAATCAGTCCCACCTAAAAGGGACTCATTCACCACAGATGGCGAATTAGTCCCAGAGGAGCTCATTTGCCAGCTGGGTTGTTGGGGAATGAGGAATTCCAGTTCTTATGTTGATTTCATCGGGTATTTGATCAAATCATGCCTCAGGATGCACAATATGGAGTCATAGGGGCCTATTAATGATGATGTGAAGGTCAATTAGGGCTTGGGACACATAATTCAATGTGAAAGTATAATTAAATATACTTTACAACATTAAAATGAGGTCCACACAGCCTAGAAAGTAATAACATCCAATGTGAAATATGTAAAACACATTACAACACTAGATTAAAGTTAAATTTAGTTCATGAGCTCCTAGATTGATGTAAAAATACATTTTATAATGTTGAATTAAGGGAAGATGGGTTCATTAAGTCTAGAAGGCGTGAAAGTATTTTACAACACTTTACAACACCTATACAAGACATTGATAAATATATTTTATTTAGTTTGCAAGGGTCCAAGACCTAGTGTGGATGTGTAAAACACCTCACAACACTAAATCAAGGCCTCATTAAGTCCAATTTATCATCATTTATTCCCAAATCAAGCAAGAAATACTTTTTTCTATGGTACATTTAGCCCCCACTTTAGTGGGAGGATGAACTTGCTTCAAATTCACACTAAAGTAGACATTCAAGAAGGGTCCAATCATACCAATGAGGATGGTCTAGGATAATAAAGATGAAGGAAGCAGTCAAGCCCCTAGAATCCAAGATCCTAAGTCAAACCAACATGAGTACAAAAGGACACACACAATGTGAATGATTTGCAGCAAAACAAGATACATGATCATACAATGGCAAGAACTAGAAGGAAACAAAAATGAAAAGATTGTGGATCAAGCTTCAATCGTTTGTCTAGTCCGTTGTGGATTAGATCTCTAGGCTTGTTTGTTTGGAACAAGAAAATGCATACTGACTCTGAGGCAATGAAACTCATGGTTGTCCGTCGGGTGAGAAGGCCCAAGTATACTCACTCTAGGGCCACAAATTTTTTTGTTGTTTGCGGGGTGAGAAATCCACAAGGTAGCTATGGGGAAAGTCATGCCTCAGAATGGGTTTCCCACTCAACCATACTAAAGTTATATCTCCCGATAACTTTAATAAGGCGCCACAAAAGATAATGTCATTTCGTGCTTCATGAGACAAGCAAAGCTTCGTATGCATGGAACTCATGAACAAATGTGATGGCACCATAGGCATGTAAGCTATGTTGTGCAAGGTGGCCATATAAATGCAAAGTGTAACATGAAAAATATTGTTCAAAGGGATTTTGCAAGCTTAGTTCATGCAAGGTATCATCTTAGGGAACATCATGCTTAATGTTTCCAAGAGAGGATGTGTCAAAAGAAGTATCACACTCTTGGATGGAATCAAGCCCAATGACACCACCAAGAAAAGGACGCATCGCAAGAAGAAAGAAATCACACAATGAAATGTGAGTGTTGGTGTATGCCCCCACTTTAAAGTGGTTGCAAACACCAATACTGTGAGAAATTGCTTTAAAGTAGAAGAAGGAGAACATGAGAGCTTACTCAGAAAGCCCTATGCCAAGTCATATGTTTTTGAGAAGCTACATCAGGAAAAGGTAGTATGTCACATGCGATCCAACTTAAGGCACATCATCCACATCCCAAGCTTGCATTTATATTTTCATGAAAATTTAATGACTAGCCAAAGGAGGAAACTACAAGTGACATACGAGGTCAAGGCTACATAACCCCTTGCCCCCACTTAGTGCAGGACAAGGGTGAGCTCAAATGGTTGATAAGATGCAAGGTAGAGTGAAAATCAATATTAATTAGAGGGATTAGGTGCCCCTCACATAAGGAAGAAAACCAAACTCCTTAAAATGTTGGATTTTACTACTCAAAGCCTTACATTGATTAGTGGAATGGCCATGAACTTTGTGATAGGTACAAAATGAAGTTTTGTAATAAAATTTCTTTTGAGTTCTTGTAGGGAGAGAGATAAAGTGATCTTGGAGGAGTCTTGATAAAATACCTTCTTGATCAACAGGAGAAGATATTCCTATGGTTTGCTTCAAAGATACATCTTGCTAGTATTAGATTTCATATCTATGCAATACTCTACAGACTGCGAGATTTTGTTCTCTCCTTTACAAGAGGGTGTAAAATCTAACAAATTCAATTCATTAGTGTTTTGCGAGATGACATTGACATTAAGCGAAGGTGTATTTGTTTGTTTAATGGCTTGTAAAGGAGAATGATGAAGACCACTAGTGTCGATTAGTTCAGGATGCTTTACAATTAAAGTTGGTTTAGAGGAATTGTGTGTGATATTATTGATGTTGAGTGAAGGCTTGGTTATTTCTATCAAAGGACAATAACCAAGACCATGAGTTGTTTGTTGTGTGATAGGATTGATAGGGTTGCAGATACCTTGTTCGTGAGCACCACATCCTTTTCCACTATATCCAAGTTGTTTCATAAGTTCATAACCTCGTCCATAAATTTTTTTCATTACTTTTGGATCAGGTGGTTGTTCGTGATTAAGTTCTTCAAAGTTTGTTGTGTAATTTGCTTCTTTGTCTAAAGTGGTTGAGTTGGATGCTTTCGAAAGGTCACCCAAATTTTTTGTTGACATTATCGTTGTTTCTTTTCCCTTATTTGAATATTTGTTGATGAGTTTGTATTCTCCCATGAATTGATGTTCAAAATCCAAGGAACCCCAATCATCTTCTAATAGCTTCATTAGTTGTTCAAGATGTTGTTTGTCTTGTTGTTGTGCGAGTTCCACTTGTGTGGTTGGTGTTAGTGTACATTTAAATGATGTGCTTTGTTTTTCTCAATGTTCAAATGACTATTGGGATCAAGGTCAGCTTCAAGTGTGTACACTTTGTTGTTGTTAATGTATTTCATTTTACGATGAAGAGTGGAAGGCATTGCATTCATTTCATGAATCCATGGTCTGCCTAAAAGGAGATTATATGAAAGTTCATGAGGCATAACATGAATTTATGTATCCAATGTGGCCACTCCAACTATAATAGGAAAAGTAATCACACCGAGCGGTTGTTTTGCTATATTGTCAAAGCCCTTGATAGATAAAGAATCAGGTTGAATTTTTGATCTATCCACATGAAGCCTATCCAAGAGGTTTACACTACACACATTAAGAGCGAAGCCATTGTCAACAAGGATTCACTTTATCCCTATCCTTTTGTATTGAGATATTATTTGGAAAGCTTAATTTTGTTTTTACATGTCCAAATGGGGGATTTCACTTTGGTGGAAAACAATGCCAACGTTCAATCCTTGAATTATGGCTGCTATGTCATTTGGTTGCACATTAGAAGGGATAGGAACTTTTTGTAAGTCCACTTGAAGAATAGTGTGATAGGTAGGTGAAGTTTGAAGAAGATCCCAATGAGATATCATTGCGGGAGTGCTCTTAAGTTGTTCAACAAGATCATACACCCATAATCAAGGAGCACTAGGTAGTATAGAATTAGGAAAAGGTAAAGAGGTCAGGGTTGGTTGTTGTGGTGATAGATTGTTTCTAGTGTTGTTTGTATGAGCAATAGTATGAGGACGTATTTGTTGTGACACATTATTCTGAGTTGGGTAAAGAGTAAACTCGAGTTTAGGTGGAGGTGGAGGTTTATGTGATGGTGGGTAAAGGATGAGTTCAGGTTGGTTTTGAGTTTATTGTTTGTGTGAAGGTGGATAAAGGATGAGTTGAGGTTGAAAATATTAACATCCCTTGGTGAATGAGAGTCTAACATAGGATTTTCATCTTCTTCTAAGGGAATAATATTATTATTGTCAACGTTAGCCTTGTCTTTTAGCATGATATCCTCCCTAGAAGGATATTGTTTGGGAGAACCACAAACCACATGTTTGTGACATTCAAGGGTTGGTTCTTCTAAAAGAACTTCATCACGAGTAAGGGAGTTATGAATGGTTAAATTTGTTTGATTATTGAGAGCGGGGAGATTAGAAGAAGACTCTATTTGATTGTCAGTTGTTTCTAAGGTCTCATTTTCTTGTGCCATGTTTTCTACCCTAGTAGGAGAGCTTGTAACATGTTCATCCATGGTTGGAGTTTTTAAAGTGGCTTCATCACAAATAGGGGAGGCAGAAAAAGAAGGACCACTATGGTTTTCATGTTTACCAAATAGGTCTTCCCATAGGAGAGGAACATTACAAAAGGGAGGAATAATTTTCTCATGAATTTTAATAGGTATATCTTCTAACACCAACCTATCCTCTTTGCATCAAGGAGGAATATTAGGAGAAGAAAAAGTTTGATTATCATGATTATGGAGACTAGGTAAGGTAATGTTTAGAAATGTTTATATGATCTCATATTTTTGTTGTGTTGTGTGATAGTCATAATGACTTATTGTGATGTCCTCTTCTTTAGTACTTGGTTATGTCTAATAGGAGAGGTAAGAGGAGAGAAACAACTCAGATTGTCAAAACTCTCATCAATTGGTTCTTCTAGCACTATAATACCTATGGCACAAGTGTGAGAGATAATATAGGAGAAGAAAAAATGTGATTGTTATGATTATCCAAGGTTTTTTTCACTAGACTAACCTCATCCACGAAAGGGAAACTAGGAGAGGGATCAATGACGAAAAAAAAGAGAGGGGAAAGGACCTCATATTCATATGCACTTAACAAAATTCATATGCACTTAACAAAACTTTCTTACAAGAAACAGTAAGATCTAAAAATACAACATGAAATATGATAATTATAGATTTGTGTAAGGAAAACATGGTGTAATGATTATTCTACAAAATTGAAATGTAACTATGCTAAAGAAATCATGCAAAAGAGGAATGCAATTTTTTCAGATTTTAAGGATGACCATGAACTGATTATGCTAGATGTAATAAGGTGAGAATGCAAACTTGAAATTTAAACCATGCATGAAATGAGATAATTTATGCTAGATTTAATGAAATGTATGTTATAAAAACTCATCCAACTAATATAGATGGGTAATGGCACCAAACACAAGCTTAAAAATAGGGTTTTCAGTTCTGTAAAGGGCAGTTTCAGGGGTGAAAAGGGACTGATTCACCCAAGGTGGCAAATAAGTCTTAGTGAGGAATTTTTTCAGAATTTTCAAATCTTTTTGATGGATTTTGATGTTTTTTGGGCTGTAAGATGCAGACCTAAGATGAAAATGCAAAATTTCAAAAAAAAATAAATGTTTTTAGATGCCAAAAATGCAACCTAAATGCACTTTTCATGAATGCAAAATTTGACACCTAGAACATGCAAATTAATCAATGCATTTACCCTAATGCAAGGTCAATAAAAGCTAGATCTATGATGAAGTACTTCAAATCATAAAAAGAAAAAGTATTCTAAAGGAAGGTTCACAAGAATGTAACCAAATATTTTGGCACCCTAATGCTTTCTTATCCTTCTAGGGTTTTTCACCTAAAAGGAGAAAGATTAGGCCAGAATGCAATGTTACATTCAAATATTGATGTGATGTGGGTGCAACGAGTCTAAATGAAAAGAACTAATAAAAGAGATTGATGATTAATGTAAAACTATTGAAATGAAAGTTGTTGGAAAACACATTGTGATATGTGAACACTTAGAAATGAATAGTAAACTGTAACATAAATGGATGAAACTGAATGTGTGCACCTAAGATCTTGCTAAGGCTTAGGACTGGAATGACTTTGAAAATGTGCTACCGGATGTCGGAAATTTTGGCCTACTTGGGACTCATTTTCATTCTGGGTGAATTAGTCCCAGATTTGGGAAATTGTTCCACAGCCCGTTTTAGAAAAATGGGTATCCAAAATTGAAGAAATCCCTATTCAGGCCTGGTAGTGGGACTCATTTTCCATCAATTGTGAATCATTCCACTTTTTAATTTCTAAAAATCCAAAAGTGGAAACTAAAGTCTCCCTCGATCTACACTTCGGGTTCATGACGTGTCCGGCCCTGAAAAGTCTACTTCTAAACCTAAAAAGGACTTTTAGTTGATAATTTTGGCTTGGTCAACAAAGAGACAAGTTCCTCAAAAAATTCAACCTATTCTTCAATGATTTCTTTTATCTCTCAAGATGCCTAAATCTCATAAAACACACAAGACAAGAGAGAGAAATGTTGAATGTTAGGCATGGGGTTTTCCCTTGGTCAAAACCCATTTTAGGTAATTAAACCAAATGAAGAAAAAATATGAAGATTGAACATGAAATCAAGGGATTAATACCTTTACATGATGATCGACTTTGAATTGCCGCGAACAATAGATGAAGCAATCTTCCCTTGAATTAATGAAAATGCTATCTCTGATGACTTAGAATGCTAAACCCCAGTCAAGCTTGACTCTTGGAGGTAGAAGATAAATGGTGAATAAGATGTTCCAGCCAGAATGAGTTAAGAGATGTAAATTATAGTTTAGAGATCCTTATATTTATAGGTAATTCACCCTATTTTCCCATTAATTGGACCCCTAAGGCCAACATAGAAAATAAACTAAATTCCAAAAAATTTCCAATTCAAAAATTTTGCAAAAATGACCTAAAATGGGGACCAATTCACCACCCAGGAATTTTTCAGTCCCACTGAAAAGACTCCTATCTTCAACATAGATGGTGAATTAGTCCCGTGTAGGGCCCATTTACCGGGTTAAGGGGAAATGAGGAATTTGCCTTAAGTGTTGATTTCTAATGCATTGGATCAAATTCATGTCTTGGGATGCAACAATATGGGGTCAAGAAATTCGCCACGATGAGGAAGGTCATTAGGGCTTGGTACATAGAATTCACAATGTGAAAGTGTGATTAAAATACACTTTAAAACACTAAAATGAGGTCCACAGCCTAGAAAGGCACAACATCCAATGTGAATGTATAAAACAGATTACAACACTAGATTAAAGTTAAATTTAGTTCATGAGCCTTCTAGATTGATGTGAAAATACATTTTATAATGTTGAATTAAGGGGAGATGGGTTCATTAAGTCTAGAAAGGCATGAAATTATTTCACAACACTTTACAACACCTTTACAAGACATTGATAAATACATTTTATTCAGTTTGCAAGGGTCCAAAACCTAGATTGGATGTGTAAAACACCTCACAACACTAAATCAAGGCGTCATTAAGTCCAATTTATCATCAATTATTCCCAAATCAAGGAAGAAATACTTTTTTCTACGGTACAACATAATACATCTCCAATGTTAGAATATCAATTCAATAACCATCCATTTCACATATATGCATTACTTTTCATAACACCAAATGAGATAACATACATTCATAATGCATTGATAACAAAGTGCAAGCACAATTTATTCATCTTCAGGATTCACATTACATTAATATTTACCCTACATAGTAATAGTAAATAGTAATAACACAATTGAGGTGTAAAAATTACCCTCTCCTTGAGCTTATATCCTAACTTTACACTATATTCGCCAGATTTTTCCCTACACCACCTCACCTTGTCCTCTTCTTATGTTATTACAATATGCCTTTCTTTCAAAAAAAAATTTCAATGCCATTTTTTGTTCCTCTGAAGCTTCAACTTCTTGCATTAATTTCCACCTCCACTACCCCACTCCATCAGTCGAGCACCACTCCATATAATCCCTTACCTTCATTCCCCATTCCTGGCTTAAGGTATTTCTTAACTCATCCAAGAATCCATCTTTTCCTAGAGCTTCTTTCTCGTCCCATGAATTGATCAAGAATGAGGCTTTACGCCCATCTTTGACATCCCACATCACATGTTTAAAGATTATATCCCTACAGTCCAAGATGAAATTACAAATCGTTGATCCTCTTGGAGGGTCTATCGTTGTTAAGATCCAAGTAGGGTCTGCTAAATTCAAATATTTACTCTATAAGATCCTTACCCATTTTTTGTTTGACTTTCTTTTCATGTTCCACACTAACTTTTCCCCCATCACTAGATTCATTAATGAAAATTGCCTAAGACCAACCCCTCCCACTTGCTTCGGATTGCAGACCTTATCCCATGCAACCAATGGATATTTTGCTCTTCCACCACCCCACTCCAAAGAAACCTTCTCATGATCTGATTAATACCTTCATCTATTTTCTTGGGGATCTTCAAACAAGTCATAGAATATATGGGGATAGCCAATACTACTACTTTCAGCATCACATGATTCTTCATACTGATTGTTATTAATAAATCGATTGTAACTAATGCTGTTTTAGTTAAACCCAATCTGTTGAAACATGGAATGATTCTCAGGCTGTGGGTTGCCTAATTTCGAGAATCAATCTCCAGAGAGGGCTGGTTCCCTGATGAAAAAAAACTTCTGAAGCTAACTAACTTGACTGGGAAAGAGAAAAAAGACCTGCTTGAACTGAAAACCTAAAGCTATGAGAGGTGTTTGCACCTCAATAATAATGATCTGCAATTATGACTCACAATAAAATCCTTAAAACTCAAATCCACACAACCAAATTCAATAATTTAATCACTTGAACAATTTAAACAAAGGCTCGTGATCTAATGCACTATTGAAGGAAAACAAGGTTTTCACAACAAAATGTATTAACCCATTAATAAGCACAATGCATAACCAGTGATTTCAAACTAAACTGCATACAGTTATGTGAAAAAGACAGAAAAAATCAGAGGTTTCAGAACTGAAACACAGTAATTCCTCGATCAAATTCTTCACAAAAAGATGCTTGAAATCTAGAAGGTAAACTCTAAAGTACTGAACTCAAAGGAATCTTCTGCAATTACACACTTTTAACCTGTAATAAAAACACTGCTATATTAATCTGAAAGCTGAGTTACAAGATGATCTTCTTTGCTGAAGGCAAAGGCAGAAAAACAAGAACTAGGCTGAAAAACAATTAAGTTTTTCAATATATACAAAACCTTTCCAAAAGGCATGCAGAAAGAACTGAAAGTCATCAGAAAGTGAAAAGATGACAATTACAATGTGAAATCCGAGCACAAATGAAAATCTCCTGAAAAAGTGGCCAAACTCAAGTAAAAATGAGTCCAATTAAGCTCAAATTCACTTCCAAGTCGTAACTGATACATGCACTATTCCAACTGAACTGCAACTCCCTAAAAAAGTGGCTCAAAACATGCGAAATTGTCTCGTTTTAATCAATTTCGCCCATAGAGACTGAAACTCCACTTCTATTACATGTGCATGATAAAAATATCTCTTACCTTCAGTTAACTTCGCTTGTTCTATGCATGGATTTATTATATCTTTTATTTGCATGTTTAAAATGACTAATTTATTAAATGATTTATAGTGAATCATTTAATAAATTAGCTATTCATTGAATAATGCAAACAAAAGAAAAATACAAGAGATTAAAAATGGAAATTAAACCCTTTGAACTTGGTCGACCACCATGCATCAAGTATTAAATTCGACCACATCATTGACAAAATCTTTGACATGAAAAAAAAATGAAACATGATGATTTAATAAAATCATTGTCGAATTTTCAAAAGCATGTTTTAGGGTGAAAAAACAAAAAGGTCATCGAACCCTAAAATCCCATCATTATCACATTTTGACCCTGAACTTTCTGGAAGAAACTGGCCGCCACTCTAAGTAGGGTTTCAAGCTCGACTTCTGCAATTTTCTGTCAATTTCCATGATCTTTTGAAAGATTATGGGCGTAACAGGCAAGATGAAACTCATTCGCCACAAATCTGAGCTCTTTTTGGGCATTTACATGGAATTTTTGTTATTTAATGGGCGCGACTATGATGATATTCTGACATTTTGTCATCTGCACCTATCCTCTATTGAAATTTCTTGCCATTGAAGTCGATGTTGGAAGAATAATCTGAAGAAAGCCATGTATGAGAATGAACTCTCATAAAAAACGTGGTAAGCTTTCATCCCTCTGTCATTGAATTTTTAACACAATATCTCAGCTAAGAATGGACATAAGCATCAGATATTTCTGTCTTTGGCCGCGGCTACCCTTATTCTAGTGATTTCTTAGCAATTTATGGACTTTGACCATGTATTTTTGATGAAAGGCGGCGCCATATCACTGGTTAACTTTTGAAAATAACCAACCTACATTTATTCTTTTGTATTATGGTTAGTAAGCTTTTGAAAGCTCTCTCAGTATAAAACGAGTTGATATATTAAGCATATACTTTCCTCGGTAAAACCCCATCTGGGTATATGCAAAAATTTCTCTCCAGGCGCATGACAGTAATTTTTGCTCTTGCCTTGATTTATTACTATGACTGTAATTTATCCTCATCTGGGTATTCAAAATATTTACATACATTACCATGTATCTGTGAGACAGTAACCTTAAAAGCAATTTTGAACTTGAACCTCAATTTCTCCATGTTGTTCTTATTTCCTGCTTTCTGGGTATATTGTTAAACTGATTTTTATTTTTTCAAAAATTCTGGAACTTGAGGACCTCACGCCATGATTAGTAAAAGCTTTGAAAACCTTGGCATATGCTTACATACTTAATTCCCCTTTGCATTTTGACATAATATCTACACAAGCCCCAGTCATCATTGTTCTTCTCTGTACTCGGAAATTTTCTGTAAATTGCTCAACTTGCTACTGTTCATGGCTCAAGGCATTCCTGTGTTAGCTTGACTTTTGATATATGGCTTTAGTCATGCTATAGGCCAAAAACATTGAAGTGTAAACGTTCTATTTTACAGAGTTTATACTTCTGATTGCACTGTCCTTCTATCATTAAAGAACACTTACAACTTTGTATATTTACCTTCCAGTTCAGTCATCGAAGCTGTTATGATAAATGCCCTTTCTTGACAGGAGGTGAATGCTTGAGATTGCTATTAGTCTTTCTACTTGTGCACTGTATTCTAATTTTCTCCATTGTCATGCTCCTCAATTTTCTGGTAAAATCATTAAAACTCCTGTAGCATATAGCATAGACTCAAGCTTCCTCGGTATATGAACTGTTTCCTTGCTTCTTTGAACAACATTCTATCTTCTTCTTCTTTTTAATTCTGTAGTTGAACGGTTATAGAATCATTTCAAACACCTGTGCAGAGATTCTGTATTTAGATTTCATGACTCTTGTTTACATTATTCGACTACTGCTGTGCATAACTCGTAAGCATTTTCCTTTCATTCTGTGCCTAACTTAGTCACCAAAAATTGTTGTTCTCCCAACCTCTAAATCTAGATAACCCTGTTCATGACTATACTGTGTATGCCCTTGTGCTTTGGTAAATAACCTCTCATTTAACACCTACAATCATTGGATGATATATAGCTTTTCCTTTTGTTTTGAACTTCAAACTGGCAGAAAGTAAGAACAGAAATTCTCTATGAATCTAGAACAACGATGTTTGGGACTGTCAACATCCTTTTATATCTTGTATTGACTAAAAAAAAAACATTGTCATCATGAAGGTGCTGTAACATATCTCTTTGTGATGGATAACTGGTGCCTTCGATGTGGCTGTTTATGTTGCTGAAAAGAAAACATTTCCATATGGATCGAAATACCACTCTTTTAAAATGTTGATTTCATATAGACTGAGGCTGCTGCTCCATAAAATAGTGATTTTCATGCTCTATATAAATCACTGACTGTCTATTTTCATTTTTTCATTGGGCATTCTATCTCACAATGAGAAAGTGTTACATTTGTATTACCTTAACAATGATTCTTTAACTATAAATGCTTTATTAAAACATCAAACAGCATTGTTCTTAACATTGTAATTGTTGATCATGAAAATTCTCCTCATAACGTTGGAATTAAACTGTTATCTTGAGTCTTCTGTAGACTGTGCATGCACTTGATGGTGTAAGAAACAAAAATAAAATGCTGAATGCTTTGTTTACCTGCCATGATACTTTACTGTTCCTTTGATTTGTGAGCAAAAGACAAATGCCCAGTCAGTTCCGTCATGCTGATTTAGACTGCTTTTATCATTTGATATTATAGCACAGTAATCCTTTCTTACTCTGTAATTGAAAACCTGATATGCTGGGCTCAACCCTTGTGGGAGCCCGTTTTACTCCACATATCAGCTGAAATGAATTCGAATATGAAAAACCTGCTCCTGCACACTGAAACAAACATGTTAGCAAAATAAAAGAAGCTGAAAGCTTCCATTGTATTATGTTTTTCTACTGATTTCTTGCAATCATCTGATGAATGCTCGGTTTAACGCAAATTACATTTCTGTCTATAGCATAGGTGTAAGGCAGAAAGTAATTCACCATTT
The DNA here is from genome assembly GCA_007258455.2 of Sequoia sempervirens. Taxonomy (NCBI): domain Eukaryota; kingdom Viridiplantae; phylum Streptophyta; class Pinopsida; order Cupressales; family Cupressaceae; genus Sequoia; species Sequoia sempervirens. Next base: position 791 of record VDFB02084086.1, on the reverse strand, counting down.
CTTAGAGTATAACTCTAACATTATTTCCTTAATGATTTTGCAGGTATGGGGAGCGATGAAGCGAGGCTGCAACTGTTTGAAAGCTCGATGGCCAGAAACACCAATGAAATGGTTCGCCGTAATAGGAAATGATGAATTGCTTTCTTTTTTATGCTCATGCTATTTACAGCAGTGTGGCCTGTGTTTAGATTTAGTATTCATTTCTTGATTATCAGAAACAACTCAGTTACTCTCGCGGCTTGTGCGAGATTCGGCATTTTCACGAAATGAATAAAAGTATTATTATGCAAATTTTCTTAATTTTCTGTTTTAAACATTTGCACAACAAACTTATGACACATTTGTAAAATGATTTCAATGATGATTCAACGAACACTTTATCAGCAAGATTTGGAAAAATTCCTGTACCTATAATAACTGAACTTCATTCAGCTCTACCTGTTGAGCGTAAAGTGAAAAACAGGTAACAAATTGGCGATCTCTGTGGAGTGTTTGCCTGCTAAACACAATAGACCAGTTGCTGAGGATATTCATTGGGCATGGAGTCCTTCTCTGCTCTTTGATTTTCCAAAAATTGTAACTCAGCACAAACAAAAACTGAAAGAAACTACTGAAATTTCGTTTATGACAGAATTTGAAAAATGGGTGCAGCAACTGCACTTATTGAAAACAAAAAAAAAACTGAAGTGAAATGTGCCATCAGGCACTTATTGAAAGCATACTAAAACTTGAAAGCTATTCTACTATGTACAGCTGAAAGCTTGAAGCTTAATAACATTGCTTCAAATGAA
>VDFB02084085.1:0-21758 GCA_007258455.2 Sequoia sempervirens | reverse complement strand
TTTTATTCATCTCACCAAAAAGGTAACTCGCCAGTCCACCATCAGTGAAACCTTCAAAATAGTTTGTACCAACAATAAGATGTGTGACATTGTACCCTTCCCAATTCGTCCTAATAACAAGGTGCCCCACCAATTCATCAACAAGGTAACCTTCAGTATAATTCATTCAAGCAACAAGGAGCTAACCATCCTTACACTCAACAAGGATCTAACCCTCCTTACATCCAACAAGGAGCTAACCCTCCTTACATCCAACAAGGATCCAATCCCCCTTGCATCCAACAAGGAGTTAACCCTCCTTCCACCCAACATGGATACCAAATTCTAGTACCTTCATAATACTTGATCTATGACCAAAGAATGGTAGGACAACAAGGCTATTACATGCAAGACTTGCAAATGAAGGTATAAAAAACAAAGATAGAACTACAACTAGAAGTAGTGAACAAAAAGATAGAAGACATGTAGGTAGGGAAAAAAAAGAAGACCAACATCCTTCTGGAAATATGTCCATTCCCATTTGATCACTCCATCACTACACTATCTTTTCCAAAAAGCTTTGAAATGCCCAATTTTGACAAGTATAAAGGAAGAGGAGATCTAGTAGAGCACACACGAGACTTCTCAATGTCATGTATGGAAGTACAAAACAATGATTCTTCCCTCATGAGGCTCTTTTCACACATCCTTATAGGTCATGCTATGGAGTGGTTTTCCCATCTGTCATCAAGAATTAAAACCCTTAATGAAATATCTAGCAAGCTCATAAGCCACTTATCATTCAACATAGAGCAAGACATCACCATCATAGATTTATCCAAAATTAAATAGAGTCAAGGAGAGTACTTTACCTCCTACCTACAGTGATGGAGGCACAAAGCTAGTCAATGCAAATGGCCCATTCCCAACAAGGAATTGGTAGATATATTCTTCTCAAATGTCCTACCCATGATCAACTACCAACTCACTAAGTTATGTCCTACAAAATTTGAAGAAACTATTGACAAAAGGATTATATATTGAGAGATCCCTCATAGCAAGGGGAGTCCTTAAATTGAACAACTCAAAAGAAAGTCCCTCTAGTTCAAATGATAAAGCAATGATTTGGGAAAATAACAAGAACGCTACAAATTATTGAGTAGTTGACTCTAGAGCACTATGGCATGTGCAAAATGTACCTCAAAACAAACCTCAAGTGGAAAAAATGAGCTATGTTCCAAATAACACACAAAACAACCAACTTACCTATCCTAGAACAATCAGGTAGTCAACCAACAAATTAATCAAGGAGGGAAATAGTGGAAATACGATCAACCAAGGAGGTAGTTCACGGTACTAGGAGAGTCACTTGAGACAATCATGTGTAAACTAGTGCAACATAACCTCATCAAGGTGAATTATCACCCAAAATATGAGGAGCCTAGCTTCAAAACACCATGGTATAATGAGAAAGACTTGTGTGAATTCCATAAAATAAAAGGACATACAAAAAACAATTGCATGAGACTCAAACACCTCACCCAAGACTTGATAGACAAAGGAGAAGTGGATGTTGAACATCATCCCAAAAAACAAGGACCTTCAAATATACACAAACCCAATCCCAAACCACACTAAAAGGAATGACAAAGGAAAGGACGAGGATTATCATAATGCTAATTATACCTATGGTGACACACTTCTAGGAACACTCTTGCAAGATGATGACAATGGGGAAAATGTACTGACTATACCAGGTGAAGACAATAACTACAATGTAACTACTCATTTAGGAAGAGTTACAATACAAGGAGCCCCACCCAAACCAACAACTAAGTCATCAAATGACTACAACATTGTGGAATAGCTAAAGAAGACTCCTTCCCTAATCTCAATCCTAGAGTTGCTAAAATTGTCACCCACACATAGGGAGATATTGAAAAAAGAATTAGAAACATTAGTCCCTAATTCCCTTGATCCAAATATGTTCCAAGCCATGGTTTGAAAAATCACAACCAACAATCACTTAGTCTTTTCCAAGAAAGATCTTCCACAAAGCACATTCCACAACTACGCCCTATACATAGAGGTTGGTGTTCACAAGAACATGGTCAAGTAGATGTTGATAGATAATGGTGTAGGTCTAAATATTTGTACCTTAAAATTCATCAAAAATTTGGGGTATTATGATGATGTGATAGAAAAAGGAAAGAGTATCACTATAAGGGCCTATGATGACCTTGAAATGAATTCAAAAGGAATAGTCAAGCTAGTAGTACAAATAGGATCGACCATCACATAAACTACATGTCACATACTTGATCTTGAATTTTAGTATAACCTACTCCTAGTACACCCTTGGATCCATGCATTACAAGAAGTACCATTGACCTTTCACCAATGCCTAAAGTTCCATCACAAAGGAAAAGAGGTGACCTTATATGTTGATCGTGAACCCTTACACTTTTGTGCAAAGTTGGAGGAGAAGTATAATAAAATAAAATGCATACCTAGCAATGATATAGCCTTCCATTCATTCTCATATGTTGACCCTTCCATGCTACCATTGACTTCAACCAAGACCACTTCAAGTGAGCAACTAAAAATAGAAACCAAGGTTCAAGTACTAGATAGGGGCAGTGGAAACTACCACTTCAACTAAGCATTTTGCATTGATATGCTTCCACCAACACCTAATGTCTATGGAGGTCTGAAAGAGATCAAGTATGCTCAGATAGTGAAAATGATAGCCAAACCCATGATCTTCACCAAGTGTGGGGAAATGAAGGATAAGGAAATATTCAAAGAGGACTTCTCATCCATGATTTACAAAGAGGATAAAAAATAACTATAGAAGCCACAATGCATTCTAATTGATCCTAATAGTAGAGGTTATCAATTAGCTAAATGAATGGGATGTCAAGGAATAGGTGGCTTGGGGATGCACAACAAGGCCAATGGGAGCCCATCATAGTGGAATAGAGAAATAAAAATATGGGACTAGGTTACAAGCCAAATGATGTTACTGCAAAAACCAGACAAACCTCTTTTAAGAAATAAAAAACTTTTGCTAGCTTTAAGGCACTGGATATCTACAATATCATGAATAACGATTTACTCATCGAATACTTATTCGACAACTTTAGCATTGATAGGTTTCCTCTATAGTTTATCAAAACCATTTCCAATGTCTATTATTATTCTATAATGGATTCTAACAAATAAGAATGGGATTCCCGTTCCTTTATCACTAGATATGGTTCCCCCACTTCTAGTAATGATGAACTAGACACCAAATGGGAAAAAGATACCAGATCCATACTGACCATTTTGGAAAGCTCAATAAGCTTTGCAGATAATGATGATAGCCTACCACTCTTCTACCCACAACTGATAGATTGGGACCAACAAAAACATAGACCTGTTCCAGGTATCAATTCTAGAATGATGAGGCAATTGTGGAGTTGAAGGGATTTCAAATGGACATACCAGTAGGGGATTTAAAAGCAGATTTCATCATGGAATTTGTTCACAAGATGTATATTTTGGTGGAGAGATTGAATCTTCTAGTTGCAAAAATGAAAGATAAAACATATAAATAAAAATGTCATCCCCTAGAGAAAACCACAGTGTGGCTCTATCAGATCAAAAAAAGAAGAAAATAAAGGATGCATATGATGGTGAAAACATCTACGAGACACTTGAAGATGGAAGGTTCAATCTCCCAAGAAAGATCTACACTCCTAGTAGAAGAAGAAGAGTCCATAAATTTTGGCACAACAAAAGACCCAAAGATAACATACCATGCGATATCGCTTGATCCTAAAGAGAAAGAAAAATTCACTACATTCATCAATGATAGGAAAGTAGAATTTGCATGGACTTATGTAGATATCCTTGGACTAGATCCAACACTAGTTAGATATGCCTGGAGCAAAGCCTATCAAGCAAAAACTCATTAAAATGCATCCTCAAATAGAACTATTGGTAAAGGTAGAGTTAAAGAAGCTACTAGATGTGGGTTTCATTAGACCCGTTGATTATCTAGAATGGATATCAAATCTAGTACCAGTGTCAAAGCCTACTGGGGGTATAAGGATCTATGTAGATTTTAGAGCCCTAAACAAAGCCTGCCTAAAGGATGACTTCTCCCTTACTAGTATTGACATGATCATGGATCTAATAGTAGGGAATGAGATGTTATCCTTAATGGATGGTTTCTCTAGATATAACCAAATAAAAATATTTCCAGATGATCAACACAAAACTACATTTACTTGTGCTTGGGGTACTTTTTATTGGAATGTAATTCCATTTGGTCTAAAGAAAATTGGAGCAACACATCAAAGGGAAATGATGACCATCTTCCACAATATGCTACAGAAAATCATGGAAGACCATATGGATGACATTATAGATAAGTCAGTCAAAAGGGAAGATCACTTGACCAATCTTACAAAGGTGTTTGATCTAGGCTTGAACTATATAATTTGAGACCCAACCCTAAGAAGTGCATGTTCAGAGTAACATTAGGAAATATGTTAGGGTACATAGTTTCAAGAAGGGGGATTGAAGTGGATATTGAAAAAGTAAAAGCTATACTATAGATGCCTCTACCAAAGACACTAAAACAACTAAGGAGCTTAAAAGGGAAGCTGCAATCCATTAGGTGATTTATAGCACAACTGGTAGAAAAATGTCACCCTTTCCCTCATCTCCTATACAAGGACACCACCTTAAAGTGGGATGGGAGATGTGACCAAGAATTCCAAAAAGTCAAGGAGTACCTACTTACTCCTCCTATACTCATGTTTCCTATTTTGGAAAAGGAAATGGTACTCTACGTTTCTACCACACAAGTAGTGTTGGGAGCTCTCCTAGCCTAGCTAGATGATAACAAAGAAAGAGTAGTTGACTACATCAACCAAACATTGGTGGAATATAAAATGAACTACTCACCCATAGAAAGAGCATGTATCTCATTCATATTTGTGACACAAAAGTTGAGACACTACATCTTAAACAAGAAGGTAAAGTTGATTTCAAAAGTAGACCCTATAAAGTACCTACTAGAAAAAGTAGCCCTAATAGGCCAAATTGCCAAATGGGTGGTGATCCTAAGTGAGTTTGATATAGATTATGTGGATATAGGAGCTCTCAAGGGAAAAAACATAGCAGACCAACTGGTCAAAGCACCCATAGATGATCACAAGCCTCTCACAGTGGACTTTCCAAATTAAAGTATCCTAATAACATAAGAGACTAGCCATTGGACTCTATACTTTGATGGGTCCCATACTCAACATGGCTCTAGAGTAGGTATTATATTTCTCAGACCAAAAGGAGATGGTATACCCAAGGCATATAGGATCTCTTTCCCATGCATGAACAATATATTAGAATATGAATATTTAATGATAGGGCTCAAAATGGCTATTGAATGGAGAATAAAAGATCTACATGTCTTTGGAGACTCCTAGCTAGTGATTAGATAGGTGAACGATGAATATTAGACAAAAGATGACAAGTTTATGCCATATAAAAGGATGGTGGATAGCTTTAAAGAATATTTTGTCACAATACCCTTTGGACAAGTTCCTCGGATCAATAACAGAGCTACCAACGTAATGGAAACAATAGGATCACTTCTTGATATTCCACAAAATGTTTCTAAGTATGAGTTCCTTGTGGAACAACTACTCGTACCTGCATTCAACATCCTGAAATTAGAACTAGTATGTGTTATTGTTGGTCCTAACTCTTCATGGTACCAAGATGTGTTCGACTACATCTAGCATAGTATCATACCACTTGACTTAACGACCACTCAAAAGAAAACCTTCACCCATAGAACTTCCTGATTTACAATCCTAGGAGGTACCCTATATCATCATAGTCTAGATGGTATGTTACTCTGGTGTCTAAATGTAGAAGAAGCACAAATGACCTTACAAGAGGTACACAAAGGTGTTTGTGGGTCCCTCTCTAGTGGAACTAACCTAGTCCAAAAAATACTCAAAATGGGGTATTATTGGCCCTCCATGGAACAAGAATGCATTTAGTATTCTAGAAAGTGTAATAAATACTAGTAGCATAGTGACCTTGTTCACATACTAGCCCAGGAGTTGAAACCCATCATAACACCATGACCTTTCTCATAATGGGAATTAGACTCGGTAGGTAAGATTTTTCCTACTTCATCTAATGGGCACAAGTTTACTATCATAGCAACAAATTATTTCACTAAATGGATAGAGGCAATTCCATTGACCTACATCACTGGAAAATAGGTATCAAAATTCATTCTGAATTATCTAATTTGTAGGTATGAAATTCCCCAAATAGTAATAACGGGCAATGGAACCCAATTCAAAAATCAAGACATCCAAGAAATTTGCTCACAATTTTCTATCCAGCATAGATTTTACATGCCCTATTACCACCAAGGAAATGGTCAGGTTGAAGCATCTAATAAAACCATACTGAAAAATACTAAAAAAGATTGTTAATGAAGCTGATCATGATTAGAATTTGTAGTTAAACTCAACCCATTCGACTTATCGAACTAGCATCCGAACACCTATAGGTGCCACACCATTTTCCTTGGTCTACATATTAGAGGATATCTTACCTATCGAGGTTGAAATCCCCCCATTGTGAATCTGATTAAAATGCATGATCAATAGTGAATAATATCGGGTATCCAAGTTAAATTAATTGGAGCTCCTGGATGAAAGTTGTTTGAGCACGTTAGACCATCTTCAAGTTTATCATAATTGGCTCAAATGAAGCTATGAAAAAAATATCAAGGAAAAAATCTTTCAATTTGGAGACCTAGTGCTCGAAGAGAACCAAAAGGTACAACTAAATCAGGATGGCAAAGGAAAATTTGAGCCCAACTGGTTATGCCCATTTATCATCACAACAACATATGGTTCTGGGGCTTATCAATTCACTACTCCTAAAGGAGAACCCTTAGTTGAAATTCTGAATAGAATCCATCTCAAGAAGCTCTACACATAAAGCACATCAGAATACCCCAAGCAAAAGGGTAAAAATACAAAAAAAAAGTTTTAAAAAAGAAAATACAAAAAAAATCGAAAAGCAAGAAAAATAGTAATGAGAAATAAAATGTTCTTTGAGTGAAAAAAAATTTGTGGCACTCTTATAATAGGTACCTATGACCCATAGATTTTTGGGTGGGGCTTATAGGCTACTCTTACGCTCTTAGGATGTTTCACCTAAAAGGAGAGAGATAAACCCCACACAAAAGATCTAGCTAGGTTCGCTCAAATTATGCAATGTATGATGTTATTTAGACTAAATGGAATGAACTAAGTGCAATTAGATGATCTATTTGAATGATTATGAATGCAAAAGCTAAGATTTATGCAATGTTGGAAAACACAATGTGATATAGAAACATGAACTATGAATGAACAAATGCAAAACAGAAAAGAAGAAGCTTGATTTAGAGTGAACTTGGGTAGGGAATGGAGAATCTATAATCTTCTAAATGATTTATGACATTATTGAAAAATCACCAATGTGACTCATTCGCCACTTATGGCGAATCATTGTTGCTTACAATGAAAATTGTCAGAAATTGGTTTCTGATTGTCGGGATCTAGAATCTGACAAAATCTAGATTTCAAGCCTTAAGGTGGGACTCATTCACCACTGATGGTGAATCAGTCCTCTCCCAAAATTTTGAGAAATTAGGGGAAAATTCTGCAACACTAGATCTGAGGTTGTCTACTTGTTAGGTTGACGAAGTTAATTCTGCAGAAAATGAGCAAAACATCTTCACCAAGCTTGAAATGAGGTTGATTTGACTTGAAGCACCTTGTTGACTTGTTGACCACTTTTCAACACCTCATTGCTTGTCAAATCTGCATACACAAGTCTGCAAATACACATGCAAGAGGGGGAAAATGGTTGAGGGTTAGAGAATAGGGGTTTGCCTTGGTCAAACCCCACTTTGGTATTCAAACCCTAAATAATGAAATGAACTGAAAAGAGTATGATAAATATATAACATGCAAATGTCAAAAACTTACCACACCTTTGATGTTAAAAATATGAAGATATATCAATGGCTTCTCCAAAATGCTTGATTAGATGATGCAAAGTGCTTGAATGTGTTAGGAGATGTAAAATGAGGAGAAAAACACTTATTTATACATTCTTGTGACTTAGTAACCCATTGATACCTCATCACAGGCCAACATCAAGTAATTTTGAATAAAAACCCAAAAGAAAATTTGAAATATTTTAAATTTGGAGCCAAGAGGGACTCATTCACCACCCATGGAGAATGGGGTCCCACATGAACTTTGAAATTGATTTGTCGGGGAGTATTTTTGCATTTAATGTTATTTGTCGGGTTTACATTCAAAAATACACTTAAGTAACCCTTATAAGGGCATAAAGAGATCAAATAAAGCATTAGAAAGGTGTAAATAGTGAAATTATGCATAGAAAAGCATGAAATCTTGTTACAAGACTCTATAAAACTTCAAAATAGGATGATAAGTGATTAAAAGGTGATTTTTACATGAATTGTAATGAATAGAGTCTAGAAAAGTGTAGAAATGTTTTACAACACTTCACAACACCTTCACAAGATGCCATAATTTGAATTTTAAGGACCTAATGTGCATGTTCAAGCCACATTACATCAATAAATCAAAGAAAAATGGACCAATCATTGTGAAGAAATACCTAAAAGGTGATGAAAATGACAAGGGGTCATTTTTATGGCACAAAGAACTAGAAGGTGCAACTAAATCAGGATGGGCAAAGGAAAATTTGAGCCCAACTGGTTAGGCCTATTTATCATTACAACAAGCTATGGTTTTGGGGCTTATCAGTTGGCTACTCCTGAAGGAGAAACCTTAGTCAAAATTTTGAATAGCATCCATATCAAGAAGTTCTACACATAAAGCACATCAAAATAGCTAGAGAAAAATGGTAAAAATACAAAAAAAAAGTGAAAAATATATATATAAGAAAATACAAAAAAAATCAAAAAGTAGGACAAACAGTAAAGAGAAATAATTTTTTCTTTGAGTGAAAAGTACTTTGTGGCACTCCTATAATAGGTACCATAGTGAAAACCTAGCAAATAGGCGCTATGTTTGAATAAGACTTGCACCATTATCTATCATTACTATCAAAGCATTAACCCATTCATTCCATAATAAAACATGTGTCCAACCATGGCTTGATACTAATTTAGGAAAGTAGTCTTCTCCTAAACTAGGGGAAACTTCCTGAAGTTGGTCATGGATTAGATTCTTGTGTATCCCATCACGGTCAAAAAACAATAAAATTAAAAAAAACAAAATCAAAAACATTTAGAAAATAACAAAATAAAAAACATTTGAACAAAACATCAAAAACAAAACAACATTGTTTGATTATTCCTTCACTCAAACATTCTAAGATATCAACATTTGCTTGAACCTCATAGCTAGTTCAAGTATATTTCCTGCAACATAACCTCTAGAAATAGAAGTGGAATATCAATCTAAGGTGAAAATGTTGTTTGTAATCCCCAAAACAAGTTTATGCTTTTAGTCAAACAATCAAACTACGTGGTCTTTGTGTGTACAACATAGGCAAGGCCTATCTCTATGATGAGGGGCATAGCTTCGAGACTTAGAAAATAACCACAAACAAAGAGAATAATTTTATTATTTAGAAAATAGAGCTTCTTACATGCAAAGGATCTCAAATCCCGAGTTCTACAACACGGCGCAGTACAGAAGCTGTAAGATACTTGCATATTATAATGAGCTTGTCCCCAAAAGTTACCCAAAATTAGAAACCAGCCCATGAAATAGAGGCTCCTCTTTGGTTTGGAGCCAAAACAACATTCAAATTTGAGTTTAGATTGGTTTGGCTGAAAAAGTCCCAACTTGAAGTTCAAATTTCAAAGAACATTTGCTTGAGTGTATCTTCTAGAAAGTGCGCCAACTTTCCGAGGCCATAACTTTTGATCCGGGACTTTGATTCATGAACTGTTTGAACTGTTGGAAAGGTCTCAAAGTCAATAACGGGCTCAAAGTACGCTATGCCAATTTTGGAAAGTTTTAGGGCCGGTTCGAGAACTCTAAGTGCCTCAAATATAACTTGGAAGATTTTCAAGTGCAAATCTGGGAAACTAAAACTGCAATATCTTTCAACCCAGGAATAGAAAATAAAAACCATAAATTGGGAATTTAATTATGATGAAAAGGGTATCCAAAATGTAAAAACATCTAAAAACTGAGAAACTTGAAATTTAACTATTTTTGGGTGATGCAAGATTGCCCATACACCAACTTTGGATGCTCACGCATCACTCCTAATCCCGAGACCCAAGGCCTTAGGTCAGTCATCTTAGGTTTCTATCATGCTTTCTTTCAACTTAGTTGAAAAAGTTCAAAATCAAAAAAAAATCAAAAAATAAAAAATCTAAAAACATTCACAAAATAGAAAAAAAAACAAAAACATTCAAATATCTTGAAAACACCAAAAACAACATCATAAAATATTTGAAAAATATAAAAAATCCTATTTCCACCATCACCTATTTGCAATAAAGGTTCATCCATAATAAATAGATAATCACAGGCTCACCCTTGGACAAAATAGACAAACAAACAAAGCAACCTCAACAGTTAGAACTTTCAAGCAAAACAATCACAAAGCTTTGATTATAGAAAGAAAAAAATAGTGCCAAAGTATTGACTACATATCTTTTAACAATTCACCAACAACATCCCAAGATATGTCTTAATGGATCCATTCCTATGATAGACATGATCAACACTGGATAATAGCCCAACCCAAATAGATATGGCAAGTGATATTGTTTTATCTTTTTCTTATCTTATCTTTTCTATTTACATTATTGACTCATTCCCAGGATCTCTCGAGGATGTCCATAAGGATTTAGAGAGGAAGGAATGAGGGCAATTGAGCGTCATTTCAGTTTGTTATGTTTGTGGATATTTTTGTTATACTACCATGGTGAATACTTTCTTTGTTTTGTGTATGGAAGTTGTTTTGAAGCATTTCATGTAGAAGTGGCACATTAGGTGCTTAATACCTCTTGTGTTACTGGTAAGACATGTTTTAAAGCTTCTCACCCATACACTCTAACAAGGTTTTCGTATGTCTGGTATAAGCAAGAATATTCCTTGTTTGTGGCTCAGTCAAAGTCCATGCAATAGATATAAAGCCACCTTGGTCATTAATACCCTGGTGCATCATGTCTATTTTCTACATCAATAAGGAATGTTCAAAATGCGAAGTCTTCAAGAAAAGCGAAAGGAAATTCATCAATGACTAACAACATCAACTATTCTTCACTTTTTATTAACATTTTCTTCCTCTCATCATTTTTTCTGTTAGTCCTTGCATTGAACACATCACATCAGCTTATCTGAGAATCTGGTTCATTATCCAAAATTTTTACCAAATTTTCTGAGGGGGCACCAAGCTATCCCATCTAGGGCATACTGGGGCAACTCTTGAGAAGGAATTTTTGAATATTCTTTGACATAATGCTTAAAAATTGTATTGTATCAAAGAGTGGAAAAATGTAGACACCTAAAATTGTCCCAGCCTATGAACTAGCATATATCACTACATTTCACATCAATTGCATCCAAACCCCTAAAATTCCTCTACTAATTGAATAATACAACATTATTTAATTAATTGACTTTTCATCAATTTTGACCAATTAAATAAATTTCACTTATTTAATAAAGTCCTAATCTAACGTTATTCCTCCTCGTTAATTACATACCACCAATTATTTAATTATGTCGCCAATTCACTTTATTCCCCTAAGTTGATTAAATTCTTAAATCATAATAATTTAGTTAACTTACTTTCCCTCCAAAATTTGAATAATTTGAAAAATTCTATTCAAATAATCATCAATCAAATCAAACTAATGCAACCTTTTTTGCAAAATTCAAACTTTATTTGCATGTTCAACTCCAAAATGAATGAATTAATTAAATCAATTAATTAATCATTCTCAACCAGTTTTTCTAATTGAGAAAATTATGATCCCTTGATTTCTCAATCTATTCCTAACTGGTCAATCTATATTCTTGACTAATCAATCTATCTCCCAATCCTAGAGATTATTCAATCTATTTTTTCAATCACACTAATCATGTAATCTATTTTTCATAGATTATTCATGTCTATTTCCTTTGAACATCTTTTGACTGTCAATCAAGATATTCTACTACACGATACCAATCATCCATTTCAAATCACAATTTCCATATAAGAAACCTCTTTCCACACAAAAAGGGATCAAAGAATCAACACCATTTTCACAACGAAGTACTGTCAAGATATGAATCACCATTAACAACACTTCAACATATTTCTTTGATCAACACATGCATAGCATCAAAGCTTCTCAAAGGTAGAAATGGAGGCTTCGCAGTGATATGAACAACCCAACATCATGCAAATACACTCTGAAATAGGATGGTAACACTATTATTTTTATGAATTCATGTATTCTTTCATTTTTTGATTTCGTTTCTTGAATACATTAATAGTTTAGTTTCATTTCATTTCATGAAGGAAAAGATCTAGATTAGTGTTTTTTATTTAGATTAGCTTCTATTTCATTGCATTATCTCATTTATGCTCTATGATTTTCCCCCTCACACAGATAGAAAATGACAATGGGTTACATGTAAGATATTGTGCAAGTTTACGTGTAGGATATTTTGGAGGTTGCCATTGTTGAAATTTATTGTTGAAGTGATGTCATGTTTTTTCAAAGTTGATTTATCACTGGATCATTAGGTGACATGTGTTGAGAGTTTGTTGAGTATGGCGAAATAGTATGAATAACTTGTGGGTTATTGTTCTACATGTTTATGGGAGGATATGATGATTTTACGGTTAGAGTGAAAAAAATACACAGATTACCACTAGGAAGCCTCAATATTTTCTTTATGACATTGCTAATTATATTTTTGATGCTATGGTTGGAGGTGTGAATATGGGAATAAAAGATATTGTTGTGGGAGAGGAAGTTTTTCTACTTGGTTTTGAGCATTGGTGAATTCTTGAGCACAACTACCTACTATAGGTATCTTGGAATCTACTCTGTGAGCTATAATACATAACACTTCTATTCCTTCAAAATCATTTATTAAATTCTTAAGGTTTTCCACAATAGGCACTATCTCTCCATCCAAAGTCTCGATACATAGGAAGTCTTTAAGACCTTCTAAATCCTTATCTAATCATTTTATTTTATCTTCAAGAACATGGGAAATATTTGCATCCAAATCGACATGAAGGTTGGCATGTGATGAAGTCATTGGTAATGTATGATTAGGGATGGAATCCAACATAGATTACGTAGAGACAATTCCTTTTGTGGAAGAGTAATAGAACTCATACTCCAAAATGATTGTGATTGTAGTGTGCGAGGCCATAAGTCTAAATCTATGTTTCATAGGGGTATTAGCCATAGTATACTAGGTCGTGAAGCTCGTATGAGATTCAAAAAACTTAATTAGTCTTTCTATGATAGGAGCATTCAATAGAGTTACAAAAAATGAAATAGTTTGCAAAAAAAAAATGTAAAACCATACAAGAAACACAAAGATATGATTATGATGCAATTTTTAGGAAAAATTGATTGGACACTAGTGTTGAGAATACTACACCAATAATTTATTTTTATCAAATTCAAATCTATATGTGGTCTACAATGTCTGAGTGTCCTATTTTGAAACTATCTAGATCTAAGATTTTGGAGATTTTCAGAAGTGTACTGAATTTCAATTTTTCTATCTATAACATAATAGTGCATACAATTTTCAAAATTTTCAAGAAATTAATATAATTCAAGTTATAATTTTAAAACTATACAGTATAGAAATTGAATTATCCTAAGTTGACAAATCTAGAAATGTGAAAATTTTCAATCTTTTTTCCAAAAAAATAATGCAATTGTTAAATTTTTCACAATATGCATATGCATAAATGATCACTTAAACACTTTCAAATATTATTTTCAGATTTGATATGACCTAATACAAATTTGAGATGCAATTATCATTTAAATCTTCTTTTTAATAACTTAAATTAACCCTATTTGAATTTTGAATGTAAAAGGAAATGCAATTTTTAATTTTTCAATATTTTTTGTAAAAATTATGTATGCATAAATGATGAATTCACACAACCTAAGATAATACTCAGATTTTGGAAGATTTAAAGTGTAAAAATAGTCAGGTTCACAAAAATGTTTGATTGGGAAAAGGGATCTAGGTCTTAAATCACACTTCTTTCAATTAGGAATGTTAGGGATTAGAAGTGATCCCAATATCCACTTTTCTATAAACCTTAATAGAAGAGCCAAATACTAGATTAGGGTTTTAATCCATATTTTGTGTGTGTGATAATGATCAATTTTAATTTTAATTAATTGAATTATATGATACAATGGGGTTCCTACATTAACTATAAAAAAGTAGCAAATTGAGATGATTTTTGAGAAATGCAAAAAAAGGATAGAAATAGATTTCAAAAATATAGAGGGAAAACCTTGCATGGAACTTGGCTAGATGGGAAGGCTAAGGTCCATGAGTAGGCAATTTGGAATAGATTTTCTTGGCCTAAATTGCTTATTCTTATATTTTGGTTATTGTTAAAATAGATGTCCATGGGATAAATCTGCAAAAGAGGCTTCAGGGCCCTTAATGCTGTTTTGTGTGGCTCCCATCTAAGTGAGAGAATGCATTTCCTCTTCTTTCAAATGATACTATACAGTGATTTAGGAATCATCATGGAAGTTTGGGAATCACATGTTTGATATTCCTTACCTCTTCTGCTGTAGAGTTGGAAAGTTTAGGGAGACCTCCTACTAAGACTTCTTTTTCTTTTGAATTGCATGGGTTATTGACTCTTTTTAAATTGTTGGTACTTTTGCTGAGAATAACTAAAGGATTACACTGAGGATGTGAGAGTTGGTTTAAGGGATAAACCTGGGGAAGATCTTCTATAAGATCCATGGACCTATTTGTATCTGACTGGCTTTAGATTCTGTAAGAAATCACAGTGATATTTGCTTGTAGGGAATAGGAACTTACTTGAATGGAATAGGGGTTTTAAGGTTTGCTTATCCTAAGTAAAGGTCCTCATTAGTCAGAAGACTCATTAGGAGTTTATCTCATCTGCATCTATCAAGAATTTTGAGAATCATCTGAGTATCTCTTCTAGGGAAATATTAGGGCATGGTTTGGAAGTATTGGTAGAGATAGTAATGGCGGGATGATTTTTTCTTCTCTATTTATAAGGGTCATCATTCTAAAAATCTCATGGAGGCTTTGGTGATTCTTTATGATATTGAAAGAAGTTGTTCCCTAGGCTAGAAAAGGATTATTTGTGAATCTGACTCACAGATTGTTGTTGATATGGTAAATGAACAGAGACTTGATGGGGTTAATTGGTAGATGACTATTGTGATCAAACAGTTTGTGAATCTATGTAGTTCTTTGGAATTTGTTTCTTTTTGACATATTCCTAGGGAATGGAATAGGGTGGTTGATATTTTGGAAAAGTGGGCCTCTAAGCATTCAGAGAGGTGGATTATTGAGGAATTTAGTCATTTGTATCCTCAAAGTTCTCTATGTCCCTTGAAAAGATATTCATGGAGACTTTCATATGTAATTGGTTCCTTGGTTGGGTTACTTTGGGGACTTTTGGTGCTAGTTGGTTGGTGGTTTTGTGGGCTAGATGCTTGGTGCTTTGTAATTGTTCTTTGATTCAATAAATTTTTACCCCCTCTTTTTGAAAAAATAAAATAAAATTTGAGGTTGAAATGACTTGTTAGGGGCATGGGGTTCCCTAGATTGATTTCCTTCTATTAAAAATATGATTTCATGCTCTTGTAGCTCTTGATTTATAAGTACTTCTCTCTTGGGGTCCTTGATGGAACATTTTCTATTACTATTAAAATTCAATTTCCTTGTCTTGACAACTTGTAGGGATTGAATACATGAATGAGAAATTCATCCTCAATCTTCCTCCAATTTTCTTTAGATATGAAAACTTGCACACATGAAAGAGGGGGGAGAGTTGTGCCTTATAGGGTCTTTGCTAAGTCAACCCTATTTTGGTATTTCTACCTCCACAATGACTATGGTTATGTATAAATAGAACTTAACCTCGGTTGGGTAAAGGCTAAATGATAACAAATGATAAATTGAAGAATTCCTGCAACTTACCACTCAAATATGCATTCCTTGATTTAAACACAATTCATGTACTCATCACCATTAAGGATAAATTATTGTTCGATATGATGTCCTACAAGTGTTAGTACTCACAAAATAAATGAACAAAAAGCATGAACAAACTTACATAAAAACACGATATAGTCCATTGACATGATGCTTGAATGAAACAAATTCTATAATAATCTTGATAATTCTTCTCTTGACTACTTTTTATTGCTTTTAGGATACTCAATTTCACTCAATGAAAGTGTTAGGATTAATTAGGATTAAAATGGTTAAAATAATTTTTATCTATATGTAATTCTTCTAATTTCTCGAAAATCAAATATCAATAGCGAACAAATGAAATTGGAATTTCAAATAATAAATTACTAACATCCAAATATCAAAAATAGAGTAAAAAATGGTTGGACAAGGGTGTGTGGTGCCCTAGACTAGGCCCATCCTTCTAAGGGCCTTAAACATTGGGGTAAAATATTAAATGCTTATTTTCATTCTCATTGTTTTATTTTTGAAAGATATTTATTAAATTGACAATCAAATACATAATTAGATCCAAGAACATAGGGAGGAGCTAAACCTAGTGTGAAATTGTCAAGTGTAACAATTTTTGATGCTACAATTTTATTTAAGATCAAATCCTTAGCTACTTGAGTTTTAGTAGTTGATCTAGTAAATTATCTACCCAAGTTATATAATCACATACAGTCTTTTTAAGAACATATGACAAGTAAAGGAGATTTCTTGTGTGATATATTTATGTAGATGATAAACAAGCCTTGCATGGTTGAAGGATACAGTTATGAAGGTTAGTAAAATATAGATAAATGATAAATGTTTGATACAAATCAATCTATAATGCATTATCGTTGCATTGAGGGAGCGAGAAAATGGGGGGATTTTTTGTTTGGTAATAAATATCAAGAAACATCATGCATATTTTTGAAATACTTTAAGGAAAATTTTATTGATAAATTAGATACGTAGCAATGTATACTTTGAGAATCAACCTATCAAATATTCTATATAAACCTTCAAAAATACACTACAAAAAAGGAATAATATCATTTACAATTTAGTTGATATTAAAAATTAAATTTTTGAGTGGATTGTTTTTTTTCTCTTTATACCATTTTCTTGTAATCTGGTGACTAATTTTTTTTTTATTATATAATTTTTCTAGTAATTCAATGTCTGAATTTTCCATCAATGTAGAATTTTTAATAAATATGTCACTGAAAAGTTGAGCTTGTATATAAAATTAAAAATAAACTATTACAAATATGACATGATTAATGACTAATTATTTTATATAATAGAATTATATGGGTTAATCTTTAAAAATTGATATTTCTAACTAAGTGATTATATTTCTTTGCTAGTGAACATCTATCAAATATGGTTAACAAAGACACTTCTAAAAAATGTAAGAATAGCCAAATCTAGGGGGAATGTTCAAACTATGTAAATGGTGATGTACAAGCACTTATAGATTCCTTGGTATATAGTTGATATTCTTCCACACTTGTGCATGTAGAATGAGAAACAAATTGAGTAGTAGATCTATAACACTATCATATAAAAGAATAATTTCTTGAAGTCAATTTGTGATACCAATCATCATTTTGTTGATTGGTTCATCAACCATATTATTTTATATTTATTACTAGTGGATGTAAGTATGGAGCATGGTTTTAATAAGAACTTCAAGATTGAGAAGATTAATAATAAAATTTGGTTTAATTGCTCCCGTTAATAGACACATAATTTATTTTTTTGTAGGAGATTGTATACATTGTTACAATTAATATTTAGTGTGAGGTGTAGGAAATTCAACATAAGGATAAAAATGAAAGAAGATGAAAGTGACAAATAAATGTCAATTTATTTCAAAGAATATCATTTGAGAACCACTATCATAGAGATAAAAAATAAATATATGCAATACCCCTTAAAGACTTATAATTTAACATTAAACATTTTTATATATTAAAAAAATATTAAATAATATTATATTTCTTTGTTTTTCTAAACCATTTAATTTAACATTAGATATATCTTAAAAAAAGCCTTTAAAAATATTACATTTCTTTACCACATTCTTTTAGAAAAGCTATTAGAAAGTATTTCATTTTCTTAGTTCATTGGGTCATTCGTGTTGGGGTTTTGCTTTCTTTCAAGGAAAAGGATAAAAATTGAAAAAATATTACATTACCTTACGCATTCTTTTTAGAAAAAAGACATTAAAAACTATTGCATTCCCTTGGCTCCTTGGATGACGTGTGATTTAACTCATCATTTCTTACGTTTTGTTTCAACGATGCATTTTCAGAGTTCTTTCGTGATAAAGAAAACGATATGCAAATAGAAAACTTTCCCCTAAACTGGGAAATTCTTTGTACAATAAGTAAATGACATTACATTATTCTGCAGGCATGCGGATTTTCACCGCTGAAAGCATCTGTCAATTTATCGTCAAGTGTAGAGTAGGGAGGCTTTTGATAATAACCGTGGCTGCTACCGTTGTATCCATGCTTATAGTAATTATAACTCGAATCAAACGTTTGGTTTTCATAATAACGATCGGTATAAGAATTATACTCGGCATTATAAGGATATGGCCATAGCTCTGCCTTTTTCCCACATCTTCTCACGGCCTTGATAACCTTTTTACTGTCGATATACCCACTTACTGTAACTTTCTGGACTGCCATGTCGATCTCCACGCTGTGTACCCCTGTTTTTGTAAAACCCAATAAAATATTCGGAATTTATAACAATAGATGATTGAATTTACAGTAGTTAGAAACTAAGTTGAAAGGATGATAAATTAATCTACCTTTGAGTTGAGAAAGAGCCTTTCGAATTTTTCTTTCGCAGCCACCGCAATCCATATTTACTTGCATCTCCACAATCTGCAATGCCTGCAATAAAGCTTTTCTGTTTCATTAGTGACCCAGATAAAAACGAATGAACTTATTGGTAATAAATATATCTTCAAGTATTTCATAAGCAATTCTAATATTTAAACAAAAGCCCAATTCAGATTGAAGGAAATTAGGTCTTACCGTCATTGTGTAGCCTCAAGATTGTTGCTTCTCAATTTGTTTCTCTTGAATACAAATAAAAGGAAATAATGGAATTAATTTCAGAAGTCTGAGATTCAGAGATTTTTTATAAGGGAATGGTGGGAAGGGACGACGAAGGTGAGATGAATGAATAAAACGCGGAGCTGGTTACTTGGAAATAAAGAAGAAAGCGTAGGTTGGCGTGCTTACCAAGTTTAACATTGCCATGGCGGTGATATAAAGGCTGAATAATTCTTTTAGAACAAACGTAAAACAATAAGAAAAGATAAAGGGAGTCTTATGATCTAAGCTTCCGTTTAAAACCCTCTAAATGCCAGCGAAGATGAATCTGCCTAAATTTATTTATGGGTTTCTGATCTAAGGCTTCCTTTGTTGTCGTTTTTGTTGTTCTATTTTAATTAAAGAAAGCAAGTTCGTTGTCAAATATTCGCATTTATTCTTTAATTTAACTTGTAGAGAGCTCATAAACACAATGTCTGAGAATGTTCGGAGCTTCATTGGATTGTAAATCAAGACCTATATTAATTTCTTTTCAACTTATTTAATATTAAAGAAAAATAAATTTTGTCTATGAATCATGGGAGAATTTAGAGGTTAGTTGTAAAACTGGAGAAAACAAATAAAGTTTTTTATTGATTTGTTCATCTTATACACTAATAAGTTTATATTATGTAAGTGATATATTGGGTGGCAATGTTATAAAAGTAAAAAAAAAAGAGCATCCATTTAAGAACATCAATATTTAAGTTGAATGTTTAGTGTTAGTATATATATAAATAATAAGTTATATTACGTCTTTATAGGTATTAGAAGATAAAATTTATTTCATTTTAATGTTTGTTTTTTTGGTTTTTTTTAAATTGATGGATTATTTTGAGGTATTAATATTGTATTCTATGGTAATGATGTTGATAGGTATTTTTTATGTTCAATACATTAGTTATGAATTGTTCAAACATTATTTATCATCTATAACATTTTTATGATTGACCATTCTTTGAATGATGTACTAATTTGAAAGGTCCATTGAAATTTCATCTCTCAATGTTCCATTCTTCCCACACTTCACTTGTACTAATCATTAATGTATTTGTACTTTGTTCTATTATATGTTTGAAAAGGTAACATACCATTTTACTCTCTTCTTGTAACAATGCATTATGTTAAAGGAACTTGATACATCAAGCTTGACCCATATCATTCTCATAATATTTTTGGTTTTCTAATTTGTAGTCAATCTATTTCCTAGCATGTTGATGATGATCATATAATCTTTCTCAATTTGAATTTCTAAAATCTTGTAAGAGTCACAAGCTTATAATCCTCAAACAAATGCTTAGATATGTTTTCTAGGTTTTCACTATTATTTTTTCTTTCAATTTTTTAGTTACACAACCTACACATGAAAACGTAGACTCAAAGCAGGAGGGTGGTCTTGGTTTACGCTCTGCTATTTTGAATGGGAAAGCTCTTGCTGCCAAGCTTTATTGGCATTGGTGCACCCATCAGCGCTAGTTATGGGCTCGTATTCTCAACCATAAATATCTTCGAGGTGTTGCTTCTTTTGAGGTCCCTCGCTATCCTCTGGAAGGGAGTGGTTCTATGATTTGGCATACTTTGAAAGTGGGGATGCAGTTGATTAAGGATGCTCTTTTTTGGATCTGTCATTCGGGGTCACAAGCTCTTTTTTGGTTAGATTCTTGGGATGGTCACCCTCCTATTCTTTCTTCTTTTCCTCATCTCAAGCCTCTTTCTGAGGTTTTTAGTGTGGGTGGCTGGGATACTGTGGAGCATTATAAGGTGGCGCAGCATGATGGTTTGGTTCTGCGTTTTCGTTGGAAGCACCCTTTTGAGTGGCCACCAGGAGGGTCTGAGGGGGATAGGCGTGAGCTTTCCCAACTTCTGGCTTCCCGTGCTTGTAATTCTTTAAGAGGACCTGATGTCTTGGCTTGGGATGGTTCTGACTTGTCTAGAAAGTACTTTGTGGTTGCCGGTTATAAGCAGATTGGTAGGTAGTTGTTTGGGGACATTGAGGTCCCTTGGTGGAAGCAAGTTTGGCACAAGTTGTCATGGCCCAAGTGCAACTTCTTTATGTGGTTAGTGGCTTAAAATAGGTGTCTTACTTGGGATAATTTATGTAAGCGTGGTTTCCAAGGCCCCTCTATGTGTGTTTTGTGTCATAGTTGTGAAGAGAGTGTCTCCCATATCTTCTTCCAATGTTCCTATGCTAGGGAGATTTGGCACTTTTGGTGGGGGCTGTGGAATATGGCCTGCTGGCATGCTTCCTCTTTGGTGGAATTTGGGGAATGGTGGGGCAGGGACCCTGTTTCTACCTCCTTTCTTCAAGCTGCTTGGGCTCTTGGGCCTTCCTTTATTATCTGGAACCTATGGTTGGAGAGGAATA
>VDFB02084084.1:0-22982 GCA_007258455.2 Sequoia sempervirens | reverse complement strand
TTTTTATAGTTTTTTAAAAGTTGTAATAAAAAAATCATAATTAATTATTTACTTGGAAAAAATTACAAATAAAATGCATCACATCCAGACATGATTCCTCTACTTATATCTAAAATCTTATAAAAAAATATTATCACTTTATTGTGGTTAGGGTGGTCAGAAAGACACCTACTTCTTATTTTTTCCCTAAAATTTAAGTACTACTACATTGAAATTTCCAATTTTCACCAAATGGATTTTTTCTTTTAAATAAACCCTGGTAGTTAGAACTACATTCAATTTTTTCTAAAGATTCTATTCTTACATATTTTTGAAATAATATAGATAACTTATTAAAAAATTTATGTCAATTTGCCTAACTCTGATTTTTTTGAATTTTTTTTATGCTTAAGGGCTTGTTTTTTCCATGATGATCCCGCACATACCCACATTGGTTATATCAAAGATATAGTTATCTAGAGGTAGAATTGTGGATACTAATAATTGAAGAGGAGCTCTAAATTTTTTAACAAGGGAACCTTTTCCTAGAATGGTTATCTTTCCAAGGGTACATCCAAGACCAAGATTCTTTAGGAACTTCTCAAGGTACAATCAGATTATGATAGCCAAAGATGATCAACATAAGATAGATTTCACCTATCCATGGTGGACTTACTACTGTAACATGATGCCATTTGGGTTAAAGAATGCTAGAGCCACATACCAAAGAGCTATGATGCTTATTTTTCATTGCATGATTCATAAATATGTAGAGGATTATGTGGATAGCATATTAGCCAAATCAAGGAAGCGTCAAGACCACATAGGAGCACTAAGATCCATCTTTGACTGAATCGAAGAATGCAAACTTAGACTCAATCCTAAGAAATGTGTCTTTAGTGTGCAATCACTAAAACTTCTAGGGTATATTGTATCAATGAGTGGAATCGAGATAGACCCTACCAAAGTCAAATCAATTCTTGAAATGGAAGCACCATGGACATTGCAGTAGTTAAGGGGTTTATAGGGAAGGCTCCAATCCATCATCAATTCATAGTGTAGTTAGCAGATAAGGCTATCCCATATTCTCATCTACTACACAAGGGGGTAGCATACAAATGGGATGAGAAATGTGATCAGGCATTCAAAAACTCAAAGAATACTTGCTGACACCACTGGTCCTCATACTGCCAATCCAAAACAAACCATTGATACTCTACACAACAACAACAACAACAACAATTGGCAATGTCTTAGCTTAGCAAGATGAAACAGGGAAGGAAAGGGCCATTTACTATATCAGTATAACCATGGTGGGACACAAGCTAAATTACACATTTATTGAGAATTCTTGCCTAGCAGTAGTGTTTGTTGCACAAAAATTCAGGCACTATATGTTGGTTAATCAGATAGAGCTTATCACCAAAATAGATCCTCTCAATTATCTACTTTCCAAAGCAACACTCACTGGAGGAATGGCTAATTGGGTTATGATCTTAACAAAGTATGACATTGAATATGTAGAATGAAAATATATCAAAGGATAGGCATTTATAGATCAACTAGCAGAAGCACCTATATATTTAAAGAACCCATTGGTATCAAAGTTCCCTGATGAGTCAATCTTTAATCTAAGTGCAATAGATCATTGGAAAGTATATTTTGATAGGTCCTACCCACAACATGGGATAGAAGTAGGAGTCTTCTTTATCACACCACAAGGAGATTACATACCAAATTCATATAAGCTATCTTTTCCATGCACTAACAATATTGTTGAGTATGAGACTCTTGTCATAGGACTTGAAATTGTAGTACAGTGGAAAATCATGACCCTTAAAGTTTATGGAGACTCTTAGTTGATTCTCAACTAGGTCAATGATGAATACTAAACAAAGGATGAAAATCTTACCCCATATAAGAAACTAATAGAGAGTCTCAAGGAATTCTTTATTGACATCACATTTGAGCAAATACTAATGGAAAACAATATAGTAGCTGATGCTATGCCACAACCGAATCACTACTAGATATCCCATGCAATGTCAATATACATGAATTTATGGTAAAGAAGCTTCTCATAGCAGCTTTCAAGGTCCCAAATCAGACTTTGTGTGTGAAATCATTGGTCCTGGTGATCCTTGGTACCATGACATATACACCTACCTAAAAATATGAGTCCTCCCTAGTGACATCACCCCAAAACTCAAAAGAACCTTAATTAAGAAGTCATCTTGTTTCATTATCTTAGGTGACACCCTATATCATAGAAGTATCGAGGAAACCTTCTTGTGATGCCTTAATGACAAGGAAGCTTTAACTTGTTTAATTGAGGTACATGATTTTATTTGTGGTTCGCATTCTAGTGGTATGACCTTGACCAAGAAACTATTGAGGATTGGGTATTACTGGCCTACGATGGAGAAGGAAGCTCATGATTATGTCTGAAGATGTTTGCAATGTCAATAACATGGGTACATATCTATGCACTAGCTTAGGAGCTCCAACCGATTATAACACCTTGGCCCTTTTCACAATGGGAACTTGGTCTCATTGGAAAAATCACTCCCACCTCATGTAATGGATACAAGTTCATTATCACCATAACATATTACTTTACAAAGTGGGTATAGGCCATCCCAATGACCTACATTGCAAGGAAGTAAATCTCCAAATTCATCCTAAACTACCTCATTTTTTGTTGCAGTGTCCCACAAGCCCTTATCTCAGATAACTAGACACCTTTCAAGAACCACGATGTTTGAGAGCTATGCCAAAATTTCAATATCCAAAATCACTTCTCCACCCCATATTACCCCCAAGGTAATGACCAAGCTAAGGCTACCCATAAAACCATCCTAAAAATCCTAAAGAAAATAGTCAATGAAGTTGGTCATGACTAGCACCTATAGCTAAATCCCACCTTATGGGCCTATCGAATGAGTATCAACACACCGATAGGTGCAACCCCTTTCTCCCTATTCTATAGATCAGAATCCATCCTTCCCATTGATATTGAGATCCCATGCTTAAGAATATCATTGTAGAATCTCATTACTAATGAAGAATATCAGGTGTCATAGTTGAACGAGCTAGAACTACTAGATGAGTAACACATGGATGCCTTGAACCACTTGCAGGTCTACTAGAACGGTATCAAGTGAAGCTATAATTAGAAGATTAGGAGCCAGAGTTTTAAAGTTAGAGAGCTTGTATTGAAGGAGAATCAAAAGAATGTGTTGAATCCAGACAACAAGGGAACGTTTGAACCCAATTAGTTGGGACCCTTCATCTTCACAACAAGCTACAAATTAGGATCATATCAGCTATCTACACTTGAACGTGAACCTCTATAGGAGCCTATCAATAGCTTCGATCTCAAAAAAAATTATGCCTAAACTTTCAAGGTATAAATTCAAAAAATCCAAAAAATCCAAAAATATTAAAAATCCAAAAAAAATAAGAAAAAGGATTGCAAACAATAAAGAAAAAAATTGTCCTCTAGTGAAAACCACTTCGATGGTGCTTTGGGCAAGTACCTTGGTGAAAACATGGCAAAGAGGTGCCTTGTGTAAATAAATCACTTTCCATTCTCCATGGATTCTTTGGATTGTTTTGCATCACCTTCTATCACTTTCCATCACATTCACCCATCGCATTCCATTGATCCTTTTTACACCCATTTGCATCCACATCATAGCTTGAACTTGTGTGGTCACACCCACAAAAGGATATAAAAGTCACAGAAAATCCTAACCTGGGAATTGTAAATTCTAGCAGGCGACTAACATCTTATTATGGTCGTTCATTTACTTTGTCAAACCAGGGAACATATACTTGAAATGAAGCGGCACTGTATGTGCACTAAGAACTAGTTTCAGTCACAATTTACCAAAAATAAATGCGTGAAAGGAACTCTACTTATGCTACAAGAATGTAATGTGAAGCCTTCTAAACTCAATCAAAGTAGAAACCATAACAAATACAACTGAGAAACAAACTATGAACTGGCCTTATGTTGTAGGAACAAACACAAGGATGGATTCCCAATGCTGCAGGAACAATATAAGGCTGAGTTTCCACTGAAACTTCAAGAATGAAATCTAACTTATGATCAATAGAAAATAAACAACTAACTAACTAACTATAGATACTTACTAAGTGGGGCCCCTTAGCAAGCATCAACTAATTATGCAAGAATTGAACTCAGAACTTCATCAGCTGTTATTCATAAACTTAGAATGGTATACATTGTTCTACTCATATGAAAACTAACACAAAAATCTATCTCTTCTCATAGTACTAACTCTTACATATTTTGCTTCTTATTATCATACTAACTTTTACATGCTATCCTTTCTATGCTTGTCATGCTTTCTCACTTGCGCAGGAGAAACACTTATTTAAAATAGAAAAGCAACTAACTACCTAACTCTGACAGAGAAAGACGTGGACATAAATGAATCATGAAACTAAGGAACATACTTCTCATAAATGAAAACATATCCGTTCAACACGATCCAGAGAGAATTTAGCATTCCACTCTTCCAGATTAATGATCATTTAAGTTTCTTCCCAACAACCCAAACAAAGAGTCTTCGCTGGAACAACTTCCTTGACATCATGCAGGAAATGGACTTTACTGTAGGGCTGAGATCTGCTACGCTTGACTCGTACATGCTCCCTTCAACAACTTGCGATGCACAAGGTGACAGAGGCAAAAGAAAGCATGCATGGAAAACAACACAATACATTCATTAATCAAATATTAAATCTATCCCATTATTCAAAAACCATATGCATTATATCAGTCATTTAGGAAGTCAAACAGGGTAATTAATAAGACTCATGGAGATGTTAGGCTGCAGGAATGTAGGAATGTATTGCTATAGGATACTACCCATTTTAGATAAAAAAGTCTTTAATAAGAGTTAAAAAATCCATTAGTAGTAAAAGTAGAGATATTAAAAATAGATCATGATACTCAAATTATGAGCATATCTTGACCTCATCATTGTGTTTGTATCATGTTCCCTCCTAGTACTACTTGGTACATTCCTAAGGTCAATTTGTCTTTCCTTTATTGAAGTAGTGTATCACATCATGTTGGGGGCATGTTCTTATACCTACATTGGATCGAATTCATGTATATTCTTAAAATCTTCCTTAAAATCAAAAAATCCAAAACATTCAAAAAATTAGAAAATCCAAAAACATTTAGAAAATCAGAAAATCCAACATTAGAAAATAAAAAAAACCCAAAAACATCCAAAAAATGTCAAAAATCTAAAAACAAGTCAAAAAGTTAGAAAAGTCAAAAAAATAGAGTTGTCAAGTCAAACTACGGGTCTCTGAGCTTGAATGTAGGAAATGCCAACATTGATGTGCCCTCAAGACACATTAGGTCAGTTCTTTAGGAGTCCCTCACAATAAACTAACAATCCATATGTTCATATCTCGTCAATAAATGACTCTATTTCAGTCAAGCTATGGGTCTCTGAGCTTGAATGTAGGCAAGGCCATCATTGATTTTCCCCCAAGAAACATTAGGTCAGTCCTTTAGGAGTCTGTCACAATAAACTAACAATCCATATGTTCATATCTCATCAATAAATGAGTCTATGTTAGTCAAACTACGTGGTATTTGCATGTATAACGTAGGCAAGGCTAATCTTTGATCAGCCCCATAGGCCCCTAGGTTAGGTTCTTGGTCAAAATCTCAAAAAACACAAAACATTATAAAATTTGAAAATCAAAACATCTGTAAAAAAACCTCAAAAATACCAAAAAAATAGCCTCAACATTTCAAAAAAACCAAAAACATTCAAAAAACCCAAAATCATCTATCTTGTTTCATGTTCATCCACAATAAACATCCACTCACAATAAATCAATCGTCACCTTCAACCTTTGGTAAAACAATCAAAAATAGGTATGGGAAATTGAAAGTGAAAACTCTAACATCAAGGTCTCAAGTCTCGGTCAGTAGGTAAAAAAATTGGTTAAGTCTTGGTATCAATAGCCCATCATCCCATTAGTCTCAATATCATCTGATAACATCATATCCTAGGATGCATCCTTCCTACAATGAACATCAACATCAGACCTCACCATAGTTTAGTCTTTGCTAGAGGTACGAAGAACATTGACTTGTTTGTGTACTTGAACTTTTCTTACGATTTATCTTATTGCACCTATCCCCATGACCTCTCGAGGATGTCTATCTAAAAATATTTTGAGAGAAAGGAATGGGGCATTGATCATTATCTTCTATCTATTGTGCTTGTTGGATATTCTTGCAATATAACCTTGGTCATGCTTACTTTGTTAGTTTTATAGGGAGGGTGTTTTAGAGGTCTTGTTGACTATTAAATAGAAAGGTTTTTCTTTTCTATATTTTGGTCTGAGATGTTTGAAATATCTAAGGTACATCTTAATAAGGTTTCATATGCCAGGTGTGAATAGGGATACTCCTATCTGATTTTCAAGTCAAATTCCATCTCACTAGGTACAACACCATCTTGTCTTTCTATACCTTGGTGCATCTTATCTATGTGTGTTATCAAAAATAAGGAAAGAAATTCCCTTTGTTTCCCAATCACTGGATAAGCAAAAAATCATCATCAACATCATCATATCTAATAAAGTCTCAACAAATTATAGACTTATTAGACTTTTGTATCATCTTGAACTCAAGGGTTGATCCCTCTTTCTTCTATCCTCTCCATATACTAATACTAACATGGTATCATGACATTTAGAAGTATGATATATATCTACATCCATCCTACATCCACAAACTATCAACATTCTGCATAGTCATACATATCATCATAATAGGAAACATCATTCATCTCACATTCATTGCATCATCATTTAAGACATTTGGGATAATTATATAGATGTGTTATTCTTAGCATCTTAATTTATCTAATTTGTATCATCATTATCATATAGATCTATTGGTCTAACCATCCATACATCCATCTTGAACCTCTTTATCATGAGATTGACCCTAAAATCAAACTTTTCACTTGATCTCTCGAGGGGGAGGTGTACCAACATACTTATTTCCACTGGGGCAACAATAGGGCATCCAAAAAAATCTATAAATTTTTGAATTTCAATCTCGGCAGTGTTATTATTTGAACGAACACAACTGGTACGCTGCTTCAAAGTGGGGAAAAATGTAGATGCTCCAATTAGCATCATTTTGATTAATTCACTAATGTTCATCCGATTTGATGAAATAAATCAATTTATTTAGTTAAAGTCCTAAAAGTCCTCTCATCTAATTTAATAAATCAAATTATTTAAATCAAATGTCAAATCCCCTAAAAATCCTCCAAGTTAATTAATTATGAATTAATTAAAGTTCCTAATCCTAATTACCTATTCTCCAGCTTTTGACTCAACCTTGGGGTGGGTGCATGAAGTTGGTCGCACTTTTGTGGCCAACTCAATTTTTTTTTTTGGAAAGATATAACACGCTCGCATTATAATGCAAGTGCGTTATGTGATTTTGAAAGAAAAAAATGGTGAAATGTGTATCATTTTCTTTTTACTATTTTTCAGCTTTTCCCATGGCCAAAAACCCTCATTTTAACGCTCGTGTTCTAGGAGGAAGGATCTCTACAAATTTCATCAAGAATAGTTGGATTTTGTTTGCAAATATGGCACCATGATGATGAAGAGATGTGGGAGGTAAGTATTGTTTGCTATTTGTTAGTTTGAAATTTATTTTGATTGTTTTTTTAAAAATTTGTAGGAAGTCCTACAAATCCTCAACAAGAAGAGGAGGTAAATCCTCAATAGAAAAATCCTCAACAAAATCCTCAATAAAATCAACCTCAACAACAAAATCAACCACCCTACCATTCTCTCAATTCCCTCCTAGCACTCAAGAAAATTTGAGGAGTCAAATTGAGAACAATAGAAAACAACTTGAGGATCTTATTAGTAGGTTGAGTGATCCAAATGCTTCAACCATAGGAAGAATGCTTCTAGAAAATTCATTGAAAGACATGTTAAAAAATGTAGATGCAATCACCCAACAAATATTTGGATGGCAAGATAGGAGGCAGATAGTCAGGGCATATTATACAGACAAATTATCATATAAACAAGTAAAAGATTCAAAAATTACTAAAGGTGATTTGTGCTCTCTATTCACTGACCCTAAAACAAATCAAAATATTACCCTCAATGCAAAGAGGTTTCCTATTCATTGGTGCCACCACCAGGAGATTAATAACCATTTTTATGAAAGATGGTATATGGTCTTTAATTACCCACCGTGCAATAATTGTGAAGTCCCCTAATATTTTCTTAGGAAACTATATAGTGAGTTTGTATTGAACCAAATCCCAAATTATTTTGATATGAGGGAGTTCCAGGGGAGAGGTGGGGGGTCAACTCAGGATAGGCCCGATGCACAGTCAGATCCTACGCGGAAAGGGATATGACCTCTCGCTAGGCCACCTCATGAGTAGATTGTGATGCCTACCATTGCCAAGGAGAGTGCCAACATAGAGACATTGCAGGTGATCGCAACTTTGACCTAGAGTGTCATCCATTGCACTAGCCCTATTGTACAATGCCATCTAGGGGAGTCTTTAGGTGGTGGCCTTCAAACCCATGTGTGTCAATCTTGTGGGGTGACTTGTTCGTATGACCCTACCGACACTCAAGAGGGTGCTACACAGGATCCATATGCATCTACGAGGATGGAGAGGACGGCTGACATTTTGCATGATGCTTATGGCATTGACACTTAGGTAAAATTTAGCATGTTCATTGAATTTAATTTATTAAATTTCTATTGTAAAATGCAAGATTAACTAATTTAGTTTTATTATTTTAATAAAATTGAAGGGTCACAGTGTAGAGATTGGATACACCAGTCATCCACCTACTTATTTTTGTAGTACACCTATTGGTGGGGTATGTAAAGTTAGTAAACAATTATAAATTTATTACATGTGTTAATAGCATTATTTTACGAATGGTATTTTAATATGTGATTTTGGATGTTGAATAGGGTACTGTTGGAGGTTTCAAGGAAACACCTCCAAGTGCTAGTAGATTTGATCAAACATTCATGGAGGTAATATAGAATTTAAAGAGAACATAAGTTTAAATGAATTCTAAGTTTAATAGATTTGTGTAGTTTATATTCATATTGTTGGTTATGTTGCATTACACATCATCCAAACTCAAAGCATTACTTCAAATTCAATAACTAATAATCAGAAATATATTTGTTTAATACTTGTACTCAAAATTTTGTTCATTAGATCTCATACACTATAAGTCATCACATGGATCACTATTGTAACTTTTTTGTGATTGAATAAAGAGTTGTTTTATTTTAAGATGTTGGTGACAAAAACACCACCAAACTTTACGAGGGAAATGGATATTGGTGTTTCCTCCACTATACAATCCTTGATGGCTTTGATAGGGGAGGTATGAGGAAAATTACTAAATTTCAATTTACATTCATTGTTATAGATGAACTAGTTCTAGTGAAAAATCAAACCATTATTGATTCGTAGTTTAATTCCTATTTGGATGGTTTATACAAGGCCCGAGCATGCCTAAGCATCGTGCAAATATTTCCATCGAGGGAAGTGATAGAGTGAGATGGCGTGAAATTGATTATTTTTGCTAAATATATTGGGCACTATAATGTAATTTCTATATATTTAATGTCTTTACTTCTTATTATATGATTTGAAACTTAACGAGGAGCTAAACACTAGGAGGAAGCGATGGGAGTAGTCCTCGAGCCTTTGAAATGGGTGACAAACTTATCGACATCGGATCGCCAAGCAAAGGGAAAGAAAATTGTATTTGAACTAGAGCATGGAGAGAAATGAATTTTAAATGATGAGCCCTTTGTTGTATGCCTACATGGCAATTTTGTACATATTTTGTATTGGATATATTTGACATTGAATGCCTATATGGCATTCTCGTAAGCCTATATGGCTATTTTGTAACTATATTTTATACTTATATCGACATATATTGATGTATGCGTACATGGATATTTTCTTAATACAAATCTTTTTTATTGATGGTGTCCATATTTGCAAATTATAAATTCATGGTTCAATAGATATGATTTATGTGTATTCAAGCATGTATACTTTACAACCTATGCACATATACTTTTTGACTTACGTCTGAACATCAAAAACTGTGAAAATTTATGTGTTTGGTAGTCAAATGTAAGCCAATTTTCCAATTATTAGTTCTTTCATACTTGATCTTATGGACTTATTCCTTCCTAGCACATATTGTGAATATTTCTCATTTGGTGCAGAAGACAGATTCCTCATTTTTAAACCACTCATAGCAAAGAGATTCACAATAAGACTTTAGCATTGGGACACTACTCCATACTTTTCTTTTCTAGACCATAAAGGATTGAAAATTCTTAATTTGATGCAATGATAGTCGTGAGATGAGAATTTATATAACCATGCCTATTTTGAATCTTCGCATCTAATACTGCATCGACAAGAACTTAAGAAATGTTACTTAAGAGTGTTAGGTTTGATAGGCCTTCTCTTCCCAAAGGGAGGAGAACTTGCATCTTGAATTTTGAACAAAATTTTAAGAAGAAAACATTTTACCTAAAAGCTTCAAACCTAGATGACATATTTAGCTGAGTCTATC
The DNA here is from genome assembly GCA_007258455.2 of Sequoia sempervirens. NCBI lineage: Eukaryota > Viridiplantae > Streptophyta > Pinopsida > Cupressales > Cupressaceae > Sequoia > Sequoia sempervirens. The sequence goes on along the minus strand of VDFB02084084.1, from coordinate 12,317 downwards.
TTGAAAATTATCAATGCGTTCAAACTCTAAAGGAGATTCTCCCTGAAAAGAAAACTTTAGCCTTTTTCCCAAGGAAAGAAATTGCAACAAGTTGCATGTGATTTATCTTATTTCTTTCTCACAGTTCCTGGTCAATCATTCATGGCTCAGGATAGTTATGTTCCAAGGCAAGGACACCCAAAAAACCATTGAGATTCTTGTACAATCTGTAAGAAAAAGGTTTTGGCTCTTTCACAATGTAAATATTTATGTAACACTATTTTCTTATTTGCCTTCCACATAGAAAAATGTTCACACTTTTCAGATTGATCAATGATCAATAATGGCTGATTGTAAACACTTGACATTTTTATGTTTGAACTTTAATTTATAATTTTGTATCATGAAATTTGAGTAGATCACTAATATTTTAATATTTCACTATGAAAGTGGTAGTGTATTTTTGCTATGTTATTTGACTATTAATATGGTGGTGTATTCTGAACTTGATTACTGCTGCAAATATGTATATATTTCTGATTTTTATATGTTTTTGTATGACTAAACCCAAAACGAACCAACCCAAAAAAAATAATTCCCGGTAGCGAACCCGGGTTCGAACCGGTCCAGAACCCAAAACCGAACCGGTAACTTAGTAAAAATAGATTTTGTGGTTTATATGCTTGGTGATTACATTGCATTGCACATCTTTCAAACTAAAAGCATTGCTTCACGTTTCATAACTAATAACTAGATGCTGATAGATGACAAATTTTCAATTACAATATAGTTTTTACAAAGTCAACCTAAGCAGTTATGCAATTACTTCACATTGCATAACAAATAACTAGGAGTAGCTGCCAATTGCATTTAGTTGTCATGGCATTCTATGAGACCACATTTCTTTGAGGCATTTTTTCAAAACAATTACGCTTGTCTATACCACATTTTTTCATACATGTCTACCAAAGCATTTTGTCAAATAGTTCAAGTGTTGCCTTGTTGCTATGGCTAAAAGCCTAAAACAAGTGCTTTTGAACAAGCTATGGATGCTTGGAAAAAATCTATCAAAAGCATAATAGTAAGCAATATCATAGACAAGGCAGTGAACTCTTTGAAAAAATGCCTCAAAGAAATGAGGTCTCATGACCTAATGGAATGCCATGACAATCAAATGCTTTTGATTGTCATGGCATTAAACAAGGTCATGAGACCTCATTTCTTTGAGGCATTTTCTCAAAAAGTTCACTGCCTTGTCTATGCTAACACATTTTTCATACATATCTATCAAAGCATTTAGCCAAAAAGTTCATTTCCTTGCTGCTATGGCTAAAAGCCTAAAATAGGTGCTTTCGAACAAGCTACATGGATGCTTAGAAAAAATCTATCATAGCATAATAGTAAGCAATAGAATAGACAAGGGAATGAATTATTTGAACAAAATGCCTCAAAGAAATGTGGTCTCATGGTGGTGGAATGCCATGACAAGCAAATTGTTGTGGATTGTCATGGCATTCCATCACCATGAGACCACATTTCTTTGAGGCATTTTTTCAAACAATTTTCTACCTTGTCTATGCTACTACATTTATCATACATGTTTACCAAAGCATTTTATCAAAGAATTTGCTTCCTTGTTGCTATGGCTAAAAGCCTAAAATACGTGCTTCCAAAAAAGCTATGGATGCTTGTGGAAAAAATCTATCAAAGCATACTAATAAGCAATAACATAGAAAAGGCAGCAAACTGTTTGAAAAATAGCCTCAAAGAATTGTGGTCTCATTGGTGATGGAATTCCATGACAATCCATAGCAATTTCCTTGCCATGGCATTCGTCATGCCATTCCAACACCATGAAACCACATTTCTTTGAGGCATTTTTTCAAAGAGTTCATTGCCTTTTCTATGCTAACACATTTTTCATACATGTCTATCAAAGCATTTAGCCAAACAACTCATTGCCTTGCTGCTATGGCTAAAAGCCTAAAACAGGTGCTTTCGAACAAGCTATGGATGCTTAGAAAAAATCTATCATAGCATAATAGTAAGCAATAGCATAGACAAGGGAATGAACTTTTTGAAAAAAGTATAAATGATGGTGGAATACCATGTTTAAGCACAAATTGTTATTAGTTGATAAGCGTTCCATCCCGTGGAGACACATTTCTTTGAGCGTTTTTCAAAAAGCAGATCTATTGCCTTGTCTATGCTACTACATTTTATCATGCGTATTTTACAAAGCATTTTATCAAGCAGAAACGATTCCTTGTTGCTATGGCTAAAAGCCTAAAATAGATGCTTTAAAGTTAATGGATGCTTGCGAAGGAAGAATCATCGGCACCATACTAATAAAACAATAACATAGAAAGATGCTCTTGTTCCCAAGAAAAAATCCTCAAATAAATGTAGGTCTAAATGGTGTGAATGCACCATGACAATCCATAGCAATTTCCTTTTCATTTGTCCATTACCATTCCGTCACCATGAAACCACATTTCTTTGGGGCATTTTTCAAAGTTCACTACCTTGTCTATGCTTTAACACATTTTTCATACATGTCTATCAAAGCATTTAGCCAAACTATTCATTGCTATGGCTGGAAATCCTAAAAATAGACCTATGCTTTTCGAACAAGCTATGGATGCTTAGAAAAATATATCATAGGATGTCGTAAGCAATAACGCAGAACAGCGAATGAAGCTGTTTGAAAAAATGCCTCAAAGAAATGTGGTCTCATGGTGGTGGAATGCGTGACAAGCAAGTGTTAATGGATTGTCATGGCATTCCATCACCATGAGACCACATTTCTTTGAGGCATTTTTTCAAATAGTTTGCTGCCTTGTCTATGCTACTACATTTATCATACATGTTTACCAAATCATTTTATCAAATAGTTCGCATCCTTGTTGCTATGGCTAAAAGCCTAAAATAGGTGCTTCCAAAAAAGCTATGGATGCTTGTGGAGAAAATCTATCAAAGCATAGTAATAAGCAATAACATAGAAAAGGCAGCAAACTGTTTTAAAAAAAGCCTAAAAGAAATGTGGTCTCATTGGTGATGGAACACCATGACAATCCATAGCAATTTGCTTGTCATGGCATTCGCCATGCCATTCCATCACCATGAAACCACATTTCTTTGAGGCATTCTTCCAAAGAGTTCACTGCCTTTTCTATGCTAACACATTTTTCATAGATGTCTATCAAAGCATTTAGCCAAACAGTTCGTTGCATTGCTGCTATGGCTAAAAGCCTAAAACAGGTGCTTTCGAACAAGCTATGGATGCTTAGAAAAAATCTATCATAGCATAATAGTAAGCAATAGCATAGGCAAGGGAATGAACTATTTGAAAAAAATGCCTCAAAGAAATGTGGTATCATGGTGGTGGAATGCCATGACAAGCAAATTGTTGTGGATTGTCATGGCGTTGCATGACCATGAGACCACATTTCTTTGAGGCATTTTTTCAAACAGTTCGCTACCTTGTCTATGCTACAACATTTATCATACATGTTTACCAAAGCATTTTATCAAATAGTTTGCTTCCTTGTTGCTAGGGCTAAAAGCCTAAAATAGGTGCTTCCAAAAAAGCTATGGATGCTTGCGGAAAAAATCTATCAAAGCATACTAATAAGCAATAGCATATAAAAGGCAACAAATTGTTTGAAAAAAATCCTCAAATAAATGTGGTCTCAATGGTGATAGAATGCCATGACAATCCATAGCAATTTTCTTTTCATGGCATTTGTCATGCTATTCCATCACCATGAACCCACATTTCTTTGAGGCATTTTTTCAAAAAGTTCACTACCTTGTCTATGCTAACACATTTTTCATACATGTCTATAAAATCATTTAGCCAAACTGTTCATTGCCTTGTTGCTATGGCTAAAAGCCTAAAACAGGTGCTTTCGAACAAGCTATGGATGCTTAGAAAAAATCTATCATAGCATAATAGTAAGCAATAGCATTGACAAGGGAATGAATTGTTTGAAAAAAATGCCTTAAAGAAATGTGGTATCATGGTGGTTGAATGCCATGACAAGCAAATTGTTGTGGATTGTCATTGCATTCCATCACCATGAGACCACATTTCTTTGAGGCATTTTTCAAACAGTTCGCTGCCTTGTTTATGCTACTATATTTATCATACAGGTTTACCAAAGCATTTTATCAAATAGTTCACTTCCTTTTTGATATGGCTAAAAGCCTAAAATAGGTGCTTCCAAAAAAGCTATGAATGCTTGTGAAAAAAATCTATCAAAGCAAACTAATAAGCAATAGCATAGTAAAGGAAACAAACTATTTGAAAAAAAGGCTCAAAGAAATGTGGTCTCAATGGTGATGGAATGCCATGACAATCCATAGAAATTTGATTGTCATGGCATTCGTCATGCCATTCCATAACCATGAAACCACATTTCTTTAAGGCATTTTTTTCAAAGAGTTCACTGCCTTGTCTATGCTAACACATTTTTCATACATGTCTATCAAATAATTTAGCCAAATAGTTCATTGCCTTGCTGCTATGGCTAAAAGCCTAAAACAGGTGCTTTTGAACAAGCTATGGATGCTTAGAAAAAATATATCATAGCATAATAGTAAGCAACAAGATGATGCAATACAAAGATTTCCAAACCAATCAACAACTCAAGGGACTCTTGTCCCAAACTCATCTTGGAGAAGATCAAACAAAATTTCAACATTTCATCAGAAATCTACTTTTCATCCACTCAAATTCTCTTATCATTAATCATTCATCCTCACACAAATCTATATTCCACATGTTTGGGTGTGGAAGAGGACCATTCCTAGTGTAAAATTTCCTATTCAGATGCATTGTAACAGTCCATTTGATCACACAAGTTGTAGGACGAAAATTGCACCACTTTGCAACTATCCACTGCTTCCATTTGACACTTTTTCCATCAACTAAAAACTGGAGACTATGGGAAAACCACTATGAGATAATGAAAAAAGAGAGAGGTTATTGTAGAGGGGCCCACCACAATCCCATAGGATCAGACAGGAAGTTTCTAAGCATCACGGTGTCTGAGTAACCTCATGTTGAAGTTTGCAGACATTTTTCCCTTTGAACCCTTAAGGGATTGATCCGGTTGAACGTAGCTCAGAGCGATTCTGCTTGTTTGGGTGTGAAAGAGGACCATGCCTAGCATAAAAATGTCTATTCAGATGTGTTGGAACAGTTCGTTTGTTCACACGAGTTGCAGAACAAAAATTGTACCACTTTGCAACTTTCCACTACTTCCATTTGACACTTTTTCCATCAACTAGAAACTAGAGACTATGGGAAAACCACTCTTAGATAACAAAAACTGAGAGAGGTTATTGTATAGGGGCCCAACATAATCCCATAGGATTTGATGAGAAGTTTCTAAGCATCACAAGAACTGAAACTTCAAGGCCAAGTTTTCCAGTGCATTTTTCCCTTTAGACCCTTTTAAGCATGGATCATCCTCGATTGAACATAGCTCTGAAAGTATTCTTTGCATGTTTGTCATGGAAGAGAACCATGCCTGTACAAACATGCCTATTCGGGGACATGCATTGGAATGTAGCCTGCTTTGGTCACATGAGTTGCGTAACAAAAATTGGTAACCACTTTGCAACTTTCCCATTGCTTCCATTTGACACTTTTTCCATCAACCTAAAACTAGAGATCACGTAAACCACCTTGTGATAATGAAAAACCGAGAGGTTATTGTAGAGGGCCCCAACAAAATCCCACAAGATCAAATGAATAGTTCTAAGCATCGCGGTGTCTAAGTAACCTCATGCTGAAGTTTGCAGGCATTTTTCCCTTTGGACCCTTAAGGGATCGATCTGGTTGAATGTAGCTCAGAGCAATTCCGCATTTTTGGGTGTGAAAGAGGACCATGCCTAGTGTAAAAATGCCTATTCATATGCATTGGAATAGTTCATTTCATCACACAAGTTGCAAAACAAAAATTGCACCACTTTGCAACTTTCCACTGCTTCCATTTGACACTTTTTCCATCAACTGAAAACTAGAGACTACGGGAAAACCACTCTCAGATAATGAAAACCAAGAGAGGTTATTCTAGAGGGGCCCAACGTGATCCCACAAGATCAGATGGTAAGTTTCCTAAGCATTACGGTGTCCGAATAACCTCATGCTGAAGTTTGCAGGCATTTTTCCCTTTAGACCCTTAAGGGATCGATCCGGTTGAACGTAGCTCAGAGCGATTCCGCATGTTTGGTTGTGAAAGAGGACCATTCCTAGCATAAACATGTCTATTTATATGTGTTGGAATAGTTTGTTTCATTACATGAGTTATAAAATGAAAATTGCACCAGTTTGCAACTTTCCACTGCTTCCATTTGACACTTTTTCCATCAACTGAAAACTAGAGACTATGGGAAAACCACTTTGAGATAATGAAAACCGAGAGAGGTTATTATAGAGGGGCCCAATGCAATCTCATAAAATTAGATGGGAAGTTTCCTAAGCATCACGGTGTCTGAGTAACCTCATGCTGAATTTTGCAGGCATTTTTCCCTTTGGACCCTTAAGGGATCATTTTGGTTGAACATAGCTTGGAGCAATTCCACGTGTTTGGGTGTTAAAGAGGACCATTCCTAGCGTAAAAAATCCTATTTAGATGAGTTGGAATAGTTTATTTGGTCACATGAGTTGCAGAATGAAAATTGCACCACTTTGCAACTTTCCACTGCTTCCATTTGACACTTTTTCCATCAACTAAAAACTAGAGACTACGGGAAAACCACTATGAGATAATGAAAACCAAGAGAGGTTATTGTAGAGGGGGCTCCAACACATCCCATAGGATTAGATGTTCAAGAATCAATTCTTTTCTGATTAACCTCTTACAAGCAAGTTTTCAGGTGGGAATTTTTCCCTTTGGACTCTTAGGATCGGGATTTGGTTGAATGTGGCAGCTCTGAGGGATTCTCAGAAAATTGGGTGCAAAAGAGGACGTGCCATAGCCGTGAAAAATGCCTATTTGTACATGCTGCTGGAATAGTTCGCTTGGTCACATGAGTTGCGTAATGAAAAATTGCAAATTCACTTTTGCAAACTTTCCAATGCTTTCATTTGACACTTTTCCATCAACCCAAACCAAAGACTATAGGAAACCACTCTAAGATAATGAAACCTAGAGGTTTTCACGTAGAGGGGCCCAAATATGACGAAGTAGATTAGATGAGAGAAAGTTTCTAAGCATCACATGTCCCACTAAGTCAAGCTCAGGCATTTTTCCCTAACCCTTAAGGACAGATTCGCTGAACTAGCTCGTAGAGATTCCTGTGTTTAAGTACAAAATAGACCATTCCCATAAAAAAATGCCTTATTTAGATGCAATTAGAATAGTCTATTTGGTCACATCAGGCTGCAGAACGAAATTGCACCACTTTTGCAACTTTCCATCAGCTTCCATTTGATTAATTTTCTCCTAATTAACCTGAAACTAGAAGACTACTTCGGAAACCACTCTGAGATAATGAAAAATGAGAGAGGTTAGTGTAGAGGGAGCCAATGTGACCCCATAGGATTAGATAGGAATTTTCTAAGCATCATGGTGTCCGAGTAACCTCATGCTAAAGTTTGCAGGCATTTTTCCCTTTGGACCCTTAAGGGATCGATTCAGTTGAATGTAGTTCAGAGCAATTTTGCATGTGTGGGTGTAAAAGAGGACCATTGCTAGTGTAAACATGCCTATTACATGATAAATGGTCTGTAAAGCCATTATTTAATACAAATAACCCTAAAACACTTAAATTACAAGGTTCACCACATGAATCCCCTTATTGATCAACTTCTTTACATCATGACTCAATTGACCTAATACATACAAAAATGGTATTGAATCCTTAGTAAATGAAATAGAATGACTTCAAGCCATCTAAGAACACCCTAAATGATCAAATGACCAAATAATAGAAACTGCAAGGGTTCAAGTGTTGAAAAGATGGAGTTGGTGCTCCTGCTTTCAAAAGTATGATTGCCAAAAACATACAACATTCACAAGGAATTTTTGAAGGCATATCAACCTCCTCAACTGACTGCAACCACTTTTAAACTTCTTTTACAAGTGTGACCCTTCAACTTCTAAGTATTTGCAAAATGATAACTTTTGGTTTGACAACATTACATTGTTATGTGCAACTTTTCACATATTGATGTAAATGACTTCATACCTAAACTAGTGACCTTATGATGGCCTCATTACATCATCTTGACCCTTACATTACAAATTTACATACATTTTCACATTTAGGCTATTCAAGGCTTCATTACACCAAATTGACAACATGCTAACATGACATTACAACCTCTTATCCTACCAACCTAGATTGACTTAAAACACCATTGTGCATATACTTACAAATTAATCCAATGAACCATCTGAGTCTGCTCTACTCTTTATTGTGTCAAGTATTACCTCATGGTCAGACTCACATACCTTCCACAAGGTCTTGTTCAAAGGCCTACGCTGATATTTTCTCAAACAAACATTGGATGCCATGACAAGGTTTGAGTAATGAAGAATCTTGCGATGCATGTCAAAATCCTCAAACAACCAATGTTTAACACTCTTATGTGGGTACCTTCTCAGCCATGTTCCAGTAACAACAACTGAGCCTATAGGGTATTCAATGTTTTCTCCATCTATAATTGGGGATTCCAATTTCTTTTTTGCCTCAACACAATGACACAAGTAATAGTCTGTACACTCTTAGTTTTCTTCATCTGCAATAACTACATAAACATGCCCTGCATTTATATCTGTGACATATCTCTTGAAATTAGTCAACATTATGAATACAGTACAAAGTAAGATAACAATATAGAATTTCAAATACTAAGCAAGTAGATATATTACCTGGTTGAACTAGATCCGATACATGATCAAAGTCGACTGATGATTCCATCTGTGTTAGTTCCAATGCCATCAGAGGGCGATACATGTGAAGTGGGCTAAGATAACTTTTCAATCATTTGTCAACCCACTCCCTTGACTCACAATCATTCTAGGCTTGCATTGTACATGAAGAACAAAAGCATACCATTCTTACGTGTATCGATACTCCATGAACCTGCATTTGAGATAAGGAAAGAGTGCAACTCACTCGATCCTATTAGTGTACAACAATCCTCATATGGTTCAATGTTAGTATCATCCATCAACGAAAAAAATATATGAAATAAAGACGTACCTTCATTACCTAGACCCATCAAACCATTACACCACTTGATGATTGATCTTGCATCTATCAATTGTGCATTGTCTTTATACTTTAACTCTTCTCATGCTAATGCTCTTTTCATGCATGCTCCTACACCTTCATGCTCCCCCTTTCCATGTCTGGACTCACAAAAGTTCCACATATGTTGAACACGTGTAGTGAGATGCATCCTGCACAACTAGTAGAACATGCACGCGTTCTTGAACTGTGCTACACAATTATCTGACGATATTATATGTTGATTGTATGATATGCCCCTCTGAGCCAAATGATTGTAGAACATTTAGAAGCAACCTTGCATGAACTCTGGAGAATGTGTACGATCATCACTAATATAAAAGTGATACTCCCTTAATACCTTCCTTCTATCCTCTGTACTTTTAGCTGCATGTATGAATGCTATGTGCACAAATATCGAAACCTATGTGGAGTTGTAATACTCTGACTGCACCTCATGATGTGGCTATAGAGTGTAGTTCTCTACAAAGTCAACCAATGATACTATGCTGCCAAGTGGAAAGGTGTCCTTGCATAGCTTGAATTGCGTGTCTAGCCATCGGGCTCTATGGGTATGCCCTTCATACTCATACACTAGATTCTCATGAAACATGGACATGAACTGATACACTGGAATCTTCTAAATAAGCAACTCACACCTTTTTGCTTCAGACCCATCTTTTGTAGCATATGCCACTATTTTATACTTCTCGAACTCTACTAGTTTTTGTCCCACCTCATATGTGCTTTCCATATGTTGACATACTAGCATTCGTTGCAAGCCATCGCAACGCTCACATGAACCATCCAAGCATGCTATCCTATAGAATATTTGGCCATCTTGTATTTCACATAATTTTTTTGATAAAAACTCTCTTGAAGATTTTGGTGGGGCTTCTATGCCACAATCCTCCAAAACATTGTTAGTATGCAAATCTAAACATATAGAATGATAAAAATCATAATGGTTAGAGAATTGAATATGTAGTTCATAGCAACAAGTAGTGTGTGTGTGATTTATCTTGACATAAAAAGGTTTAATCATTTCAAAAAATCTTTGAGAAATAATAATTTGAGGATAAGAATTTTGAAATTTATGAAAAAATTGGCTTTGAGTTATATCCAAAAATGCTTTGGATGTGGCTCATGGTTTCGACTATCGGTTCTCCTTCTTACAACATCCCTTTGATTCGGAGATGGCCTTGTATTATTCTTCCAATAATCCTCAATTACTGTTCTCAATGCTTCAACAACTTTTTATCTTTTGTAAAAGGCCTCCCCGAATGCCCATAATTCATTTTGAATCGTGCCCCTCTACCCTTTGCCTTTGGAACAGATTTTGATAATGTTTTTCTACCAATCTACTTATTCACTTGTCTTTTAATGGTGGTATTCCCCCTTTGCTTGATAGCTTACTAAATTCATGTAATGACACGCCGGGTGACATTACTACTATCCTTTGAGTGTGAGGTCTTACCCACACTATCATAAGCATCCATTAGATTCTTCACAATAGTGTTTTCATTTGATGCATTCGATGTTCTCAACCCAAGAGTCTTCATGATGTTTTTGTACTTTAAACCCCGCATCATTTGAACAAATAGTTGACATCTTGTAGTCTCATTTAGCCTTTCAAAGAACATTTGCCAAATCTTATCAGCATATCTTCTACAAGTGCATTATGGAATCTTACCTCCATAAAGGCATAAAAATATCCTCATCAATATTAATCAAATACTATGGCTTTCTACACAAAATTCTAGGTGGTGTTCTCCTAGGTACATACATCTTAACATTAGAAATTTCATCAATATTTAATTGAGTTGGGATAGATTTCTTACCTTTGATCGAGGGTGGAGTAGAATACATACCTTAAGGTTCACATGGGGATGATAGCTAATCTTGTCTCAACACCGAAAGGGATGATGTAATTCCCTCAATTTAGATGTGGTGGATGGTGGGTCCACAACCACTTCACTTGTGGTAGATGGTGTCCCTCCATATCTCTCATAGGCTTTTAATTGTCCCTTCTGTATTCACTTCTGTAGAGGGTGTGTTCCCTAACTACGGGCCCTAAGACTCTGGGCATTAGGACTCTTCTTTCGATCAGTGCCCAGCTGTAATTTTTTCTTTGATGCTGAGTTCCTCTTCAACTGGCTTGTTTTCATCAATCATTCCCAATTGCTTCTTTTCATGATATTCCCTCATCCATTTTTTCTCTTTATCTCTGATGGCTTGGAGTTGATCATCTGTTAGTTTTTTTCCTTATAACAGTTCATTTTTCGGCATGACGAATAATTTTACCTATGCAAAAAGTGCTAAGTTGTCAAATTAACTAATTGAAAGCTTTGGAAGCATACACAAAGAAAGTGAATGAAAGTTGGTTTGTATAATTGTTTGACCAAATAACTCAATGAAATATTTGGAAGCATACACAAAGAAAGTCAATTGTTAAATTTAAAAAAATGCCTCAAAGAGATGTGGTTTAAAAATGTAATAGGAAAGTGTATCAAATTGTGTGATTTAAAATTTCCACTGACAACATAAGGTTGTAACATGACAAACTAGTGTAGGAGCACCTAGGTCATGAAATTCCTTCAAAAGGCTGATTTGTTCAATTTGTAATGTTCAAGTAAATATGATGAGTGAAGGTCATTAAATGATGAATTTCCATGTATTTGCACCATGAAATATGTCACTAGGTGATATTATTGAAAAGTTTCTTTTTATAACTAAGGTTGTCAATTATTGTAAAAATGTAAAATTGTACAAAAGCAGGAAGGTGAAGAGTCCTTTTTGTGGAAGGGCAAGGATGGGTTGATGAAGATGAAGAGGCACTTATTTCAATTGATTTAGACACCTTTAAAAATAATTGTAAGCTCACGAAAGGAAGATCTTGTATCCCAAAAATCCATAAAAATTAATAAAAAAAACCTTTGCTCAGTTATTTTGGAAAGCTTTTCTATTCTTGTTTTCAGGTTGCATAGTGATTCAATCATTCTAAGATTTGATTCTTGTTAGGGAAAGATACTTATTTCATTCTTGAAAGTTGTAGGAATTGTAATTCAAATAATCAATCTAATTTGAAC